>ONZH01028541.1:0-40537 GCA_900303285.1 Rhinella marina
GACACCTAATGACGGTGGCTATTTAGACTGCGACCAGACAAATGTCGCACGAGATTAGGATCAACTTACACGTGACAGGTAGCAAATGACTTGTTGTATTCGTGACGTACAGAAAGTGTCACCTGGACAGAATATACGGTTTGGAGTGAGTGTGCTGAACTGTGACACACAGAAGGTTACACGCAGCTGTGTGAAATGGATTTGTATCACTCGCTAAAACAACAAAAAACTAATTTTTTTTCTATATTTTGTTTTTAATATTTTTTTTTAGTTTTGTTTTTTTGGGAACGTGACGTGCAGAAACTATCGTACAGCTGACTGACACCCTAATGACGGTGGCTATTTAGACTGCGACCCAGACAAATGTCCACAGAGATTTTTAGATCAAGCTTTACACGTGACAGGTAGCAAATGACTTGGTTGTATTCGGTGACTACAGAAAGTGTCACCTGGACAGAATATACGGTTTTGGAGTGAGTGTGCTGAACTGTGACACACAGAAAGGTTACACGCAGCTGTGTGAATGGATTTGTATCACTCAGCTAAACAACAAAAAAACTATTTTTTTTCTTATTTTGTTTTAATATTTTTTTTAGTTTTGTTTTTTTGGAACGTGACGTGCAGAAACTATCGTACAGCTGACTGACACCCTAATGACGGTGGCTATTTAGACTGCGACCAGACAAATGTCGACAGAGATTTTTAAGGATCAAGCTTTACACGTGACAGGTAGCAAATGACTTGGTTGTATTCTGTGACGTACAGAAAGTGTCACCTGGACAGAATATACGGTTTTGGAGTGAGTGTGCTGAACTGTGACACACAGAAAGGTTTACACGCAGCTGTGTGAAATGGATTGTATCACTCAGCTAAAACAACAAAAAAAACTATTTTTTTTCTATATTTTGTTTTAATATTTTTTTATAGTTTTGTTTTTTGGGAACGTGACGTGCAGAAACTATCGTACAGCTGACTGACACCTAATGACGGTGGCTATTTAGACTGCGACCCAGACAAATGTCACACAGAGATTTTTAGGATCAAGCTTTACACGTGACAGGTAGCAAATGACTTGGTTGTATTCGGTGACGTACAGAAAGTGTCACCTGGACAGAATATACGGTTTGGAGTGAGTGTGCTGAACTGTGACACACAGAAAGGTTTACACGCAGCTGTGTGAAATGGATTTGTATCACTCAGCTAAAACAACAAAAAAACTAATTTTTTTTCTATATTTTGTTTTAATATTTTTTTTTAGTTTTGTTTTTTTGGGAACGTGACGTGCAGAAACTATCGTACAGCTGACTGACACCCTAATGACGGTGGCTATTTAGACTGCGACCCAGACAAATGTCGCACAGAGATTTTTAGATCAAGCTTTACACGTGACAGGTAGCAAATGACTTGGTTGTATTCGGTGACGTACAGAAAGTGTCACCTGGACAGAATATACGGTTTGGAGTGAGTGTGCTGAACTGTGACACACAGAAAGGTTACACGCAGCTGTGTGAAATGGATTTGTATCACTCAGCTAAAACAACAAAAAAAACTAATTTTTTTTCTATATTTTTTTTAATATTTTTTTTTAGTTTTGTTTTTTTGGGAACGTGACGTGCAGAAACTATCGTACAGCTGACTGACACCCTAATGACGGTGGCTATTTAGACTGCGACCCAGACAAATGTCGCACAGAGATTTTTAGGATCAAGCTTTACACGTGACAGGTAGCAAATGACTTGGTTGTATTCGGTGACGTACAGAAAGTGTCACCTGGACAGAATATACGGTTTGGAAGTGAGTGTGCTGAACTGTGACACACAGAAGGTTACACGCAGCTGTGTGAAATGGATTTGTATCACTCAGCTAAAACAACAAAAAAACTAATTTTTTTTCTATATTTTGTTTTAATATTTTTTTTTAGTTTTGTTTTTTTGGGAACGTGACGTGCAGAAACTATCGTACAGCTGACTGACACCCTAATGACGGTGGCTATTTAGACTGCGACCCAGACAAATGTCGCACAGAGATTTTTAGGATCAAGCTTTACACGTGACAGGTAGCAAATGACTTGGTTGTATTCGGTGACGTACAGAAAGTGTCACCTGGACAGAATATACGGTTTGGAGTGAGTGTGCTGAACTGTGACACACAGAAAGGTTTACACGCAGCTGTGTGAAATGGATTTGTATCACTCAGCTAAAACAACAAAAAAACTAATTTTTTTTCTATATTTGTTTTAATATTTTTTTTTTAGTTTTGTTTTTTTGGGAACGTGACGTGCAGAAACTATCGTACAGCTGACTGACACCCTAATGACGGTGGCTATTTAGACTGCGACCCAGACAAATGTCGCACAGAGATTTTTAGGATCAAGCTTTACACGTGACAGGTAGCAAATGACTTGGTTGTATTCGGTGACGTACAGAAAGTGTCACCTGGACAGAATATACGGTTTGGAGTGAGTGTGCTGAACTGTGACACACAGAAAGGTTACACGCAGCTGTGTGAAATGGATTTGTATCACTCAGCTAAAACAACAAAAAAACTAATTTTTTTGGTATACTTTGTTTTGGATTTTTGTTTTTTTGGGAACGTGACGTGCAGAAACTATCGTAGAGCTAACTGACACCCTACTGACGGTGGCTATTTAGACTGCGACCCAGACAAATGTCGCACAGAGATTTTTGGGATCAAGCCATACACGTGACAGGCAGCAAATGACTTGGTTGTATTCGGTGACATACAGAAAGTGTCACCTGGACAGAAAATAGTGAGTGTACTGAACTGTGACACACAGAATGGTTCCACACTGCTGTGTGCAATGGATTTGTATCACTGAGATATAACATGGCGATAGCTGCACTACTAGTGCCAGCCAGCCAAGTGACAAAAAAAAATGTCTTCTAGCCCTTAGAAGGGCTGTTGGGTTCTTTGTGGGTGATCCCTGCCTAACAGAGAACTAAATGCAGGCCCTAACACTGTTCCTGAAACGCAGCAGCTCTATCCCTAACGACATCCAGACGGCATCTCAGCCGAGCACCGCGGCCAGTCGGTAGTATATTCCAGGGTCACCTGATCAGGCCAGCCAACCCCTGCTATCGACATGTAAGGGCCCCATGTGATGCTGGGTGTACCGCAGAGTCTCCTGGCTTGTGATTGGCTGTGTTTTTAGGCGCCTAAAAAGCACGATGCGGAAGTTGCCATTTCCTCGAGCATGGCGAGATACTCGTCCGAGCAGCGAGCACTTACGAGTACCCTAATACTCGAACGAGCACCAAGCTCGGACGAGTATGCTCGCTCATCTCTAGTCTCCATACAACACTGGCCTCTTTAATGCGATAGACCCTGCCTAAATGGCTTTCAAGGTATCCCACTGAGCCAGCCAGAATCCTACTCCGTACTGATGAGGGGCAAGCAACCCAAAACGGATATCTGGCCTAGCTATATTCCCTTGTCAAATGTTGTATCATAACTCATAGAGAACCACTTGCAATAGGTGGTGCTGGCGAAATGGTTCTCTTCCTTGGGAGATACCTCTTTGCATAATCGTTTCCCATGGAGCACTGTCAATAAGTCTCCATACCATGGAGAACTTCCAGTAGGTCTCCATACAGGACTGGTTTCTTTAAAGAGATTCAGCACCCTGCCTAAAACATTTTGCAGAGAAATTTGCTTCTAACACATAGTTGAGATCCCATATTAAAATGTATAGTGTAGTCATGGATATACAGTAGTAGTTTATTTATTTATTGAACATAAGATTATTCTACATTGCCATCACAATTTGCACCAAAAATATGTCAGTGTCCAGTAACTAAAAACACTTCTACGCCAGTGCATATATAAACTTCTCCATACAATGCTCAAATACTAATATCATACGGCAACCAAATAATAGCTCCATACATAAAGGGGGTAATTTACTATACAGAAACATGACTATTTTAGGCGTAATTCTGGCGCAGATTGCGGCGCTATGGTTATTTGCGTCGCAATCTGCAACTTTTCCCCGCTCACACCAGGTCTAAAAAAGTGAATTTGGTGTGGGCAGGGAAGGGGACGGGGCTTTTTTAGGCATAGAAATTAGTCTAAGCTGGCTTACATTTAGACTGGCGATGGATGTGCCGAAGCTACATAACTTCTGCGTATCCACCAACGCCGGTCTTAATAAATGACTCCCATAGTTTTTTTTTTATAACGTACCATGTCTAATTTTTTTTTTTTTTTAAACTGTTCAGAATCATATAAAAAGGAAAGGAATGGCACTCAATTACCAATCTAGTTCTACTCCTGTGCTCAGGCTTCACTGGTCCTCTTCCAGTCTCTGATATGTTGACATGATATGTGAATGCTGCCACCAGTCTCTGGCTGCAGTGGTGCCCTTGCTGGTATTGATCACCAGTGATTGGCTGCAGCAGTCACATGTCGACTGTACCATTTAAATTGGTTTCTAAAAAAAAAATCATGGGGTTGGGAAAACCCTTTATGTTGTGATGGTTTTAAGCCTCGGGTGGTGCTCCTTAAGCAGGGGTGGCTGATGATCCCTGAGTGACCACATAGGTCACACAACTTTTACGCCTGCTCTGTATGGTCCATAGGGACTGTCTGTATAGTATGTACTTTCTTTCAGGGGTGCAAGTACAGTACCACTATAGCAGCCATAGTGGCTACTAAGGGGCCCACAATGTTAGGGGGGCCCAGCCTGGCACACAATCAATAAGAAGAGTTGCAGTTACATAGCACTACTTACAGTGTAGTCCAGTGCAGATTTAGGACTCACACATAGTAGTACCGTAGTGTGCATTTCTGTGGGTAATTTTAAAGGGCATCTGTCAGCAGTTTTGTACCTATGAATCGGGCTGACCTGTTACATGTGAGATTGGCAGCTGAAGACATCTGTGTTGGTCCTATGTTCATATGTTTCCTCATTGTGAGAAAAATGATGTTTTACTATATGCGAATGAGCCTCTAGGAGCAACTGGGGCTTTGTCATTACACCTAGAGGCTCTGCTTTCTCTGCAACTGCTGCTCCCTCTGCACTTTGATTGACAAGCCCAGGCACACATCATCACTTACTGCCTAACCCTGTCAATCAAAGTGCAAAAGGCGCGGCAGTGGCAGAGTGAACAGAGTCTCTAGGTGTAACGGTAATGCCCCATTGCTACTAGAGGCTCATTTACATATAGTAAAAACATAATTTTTCTCAGCAATGCAGGCACATATGAACATGGGACCAACACAGATGTCTTCAGCTGCCAAGTGCACATATAACAGGTCAGCCAGTGTCATAGGTACAAATCTGCTGACAGATGCCCTTTAATGCCACGGGGCCCGGTCTATTCTAGCCCTATTAAAAAAAAGTAATCTTCAGTAACCAGTAATCTTCTAGAGATAGAAGGACTGAAAACATTATTTTTTCCAATATTTGTTGCCAAATATGATAAACAGTTTAATATGTCACGTCGCTGTCAAGTTTGGAAAGTTTGACTTCTTAACCCATTGGTTAAATGACGTTACTATTGTTTCCATTGTCTCTCTATATTCTTCCAATAATCACCCAGAAGAATCAGAACAGCACTTTGCTTCCTTCTAATTGCTCACAGTTCTGAGATGTTTTGATATCAACTCATTAAGACATTCACCACATTTTAATCTCGTGAACTTAAAGCATTACATGAGTGACAGGATGACAAGTTTATGTGTTAATTAAAAAAAAAACATTAAAAACTTATAATAAATTGAAAGGATCATAGAAATGTCATCTTTTAATTCATGTTCACAGTTTGTTTCCAGGCTTTTGCCATGTTCTATATTTACATTTTTTTTCTTATTTTGTCTTGTCTTGATGTAGACCTTTTCTATATTCCTCGTAGTATACCTCTGATTATAAGCAACCTCTCATAACTCATAAGTACCAGCAAAGCTAAGAAACTGTCATATATCCTATGAAAGAAATATACCTCTTTCTTCACTTATCAGTCCCCTTTCCTTTTCTCCGTCCTTTGCACTGATCACTTACCCTGAATTCACTGCCAAAGTCCTTCTTCAGAGAGGGCAGCTTTTCAGCTTCACTGAGGGATCAGGATATACTTGCCCATGGAGGTCTCCCATACACTATAAACACTGAAGAGAAGATCCTGCTCCCGCATCACTCTGTAACACATTTTCAGAGGCAGCTGCACCATGTAGGACAATATGCAGCAGTACCAAGATGTGTAGAGGTGAACCCATCACTGGGGTGAGATAGAAAGCTTACTAGATCCACCAGCAGTATCGTTGTTTGTCTCCCTGCTTTTATTTTTCTCTGCAGTTGCTTCTTCCTCCTCCCCTTTTCCCCCTTTTCATATGGGCAGAATGGAGGACTGTAACCTGTCCTCTCAATGAAACTGAAAAGCCTTCTCCTTTCTGGAGGCAGATTTTATTACTGAATTCCGAGTGAGTGAACAGTTAAAGGGGTTGTCCGGGTTCTGAACTGAACCCCGACATATCCCCTTCTTCCCCCACTCAGCCCCTCTGATATGAGCATTGGAGCATTTCATGCTTTTTGTTTATATTTTTACAATGCTAGGTGGAGGCTTCCGCCTAGCAGTGTTGCCAGTGACTTCACCGGCACTGATGGCCAGGCTTTAGCGCTCCCCTAGCAGTTTTACGGGCTAGGGCAGCACTAAAGCCTGCTCATTAGTGCCCTTGACATCACTGGGCTCACTACTAGGTGGACATATCCACCTAACTTTACCCATGGAAAGCCCAGTACATCACCGGATCTCCAGAAAAAGCCCTTGTCCTATGCCGATTTGCTCCGATGCTCATGTCAGAGGGGCTGAGTGGGAAAAAAAGGGGGTATGTCCAGGTTCAGCTCTAAACCCGAAAAACGCCTTTACAGGGGTTGAACAGAACAAGGAAAACATGGCCACTTTCTTACTAAGACAATCCTGTCTGTATAGGTGCGTTGCCACACCACACACAGGGATGGTGCTGTTTTTGGAGGAAAGCGGTCATGTTTTTCTTATTATCATGGACAAACCCTTTGACCCCTTCATCATGGGTAACGGAAAAAAGTGTCAAAATGGCTGATTCGCCATTTTTTTGTTGCTTTTTTTTTCTAAATAAAATTAAATAAAAAGCGATAAAAAAGTCATGCACATCCCAGAATGGTATCAATGAAAAGTTCAGATCGCCCCGCAAAAAATGAGCCCCCATAAAGCTCCGTACACATCAATACCAGAAAGTTATAGGGGTCAAGATATGACAAAAAAAAAATTTCCAACTTTATAATTATTTTATCACTATCAAAACGCAAGAAAAACTATACATATTAGGTATCACCGGATTTGTACTGACTTGTAGAATGAAATTAACTGGTCAGTTTTAATGAACATCGAACACCGTAAATAAAAAACCCGTAAAACTGTAGCAAAATTGTGTTTTTTTTTTTTGCAATTTCACTCGATTTGGAATTTTTTCCCCTCTTCCCACTACACCATATGCAATATTAAATGGTGGCGTTGGAAAGTACAACTTGTCCTGCAAAAAACAAGCCCTCATTCAGCTATGTAAACAGAAAAATAAAAAAGTTATGGCTGTATGAAGGCAGGGAGCGCAAAACGAAAACGAAAAAAAAACAACCTCCGGGGCTGAAAGGGTTAAAGGCCATGGACACCATTTGGGTGATTTTTTTTTTGAATTAGGCTAAAACATATGAAATCGGTTATCATTAAAATTTTGCTCTGTTTGTCTCCTTCAGTCTGCTTGTATTCTCATACATTGCAGGCTACTTAGTCCCATTCAGTGTGAAATCTGCCAGACGACCTCTCTAATGGCTCAGCTCTCCTTCTGCTTTCCCCGAACACAAATTTAAGTTGACATCTTTACACCCAAATAAAATAAGCTTAAATGAAATGACAGTTCAGGAGAGAAACCGAGCCTCTGAAATGCATGAGAACACCTGTTGACTGCAGAAAAATATAGATATCAAAGACAGGAACACCCCTTTAAGCAATGTTTACAGATGCAGATGTCTTGGAGAATTTAGCACTTTACATCGCAATTATTATCTATCTATAGATCACGTTATATTGTGGAGATACATAAAAAGGGCATAGACCCTTCAAGACGCTGGGGGTACGGTAGTTTTTTTCATATGTCGACCACTGAGGTGGATCATTTATTTCTGAATCAGGACAATACTTCTATCTGTATTCATTCCATCAACAAATGAATTTCACATATTTGGCAAGTATACTGTGTGTATGTTCACATGTAGCAGATGCAGTGCAGATTTTAAGGAATATGTATACTACAAAGAATATCTGCAGAGTAAATTGACCTGTGACGCAGATATTAAATCCGCCACATGTCAATTTATGCTGCAGACATCCACCAATGCGTAGGGTGGAGTCCGCCGCACATCATCACCAAAACCTATCTTTGTATTTTTGACTTTATTATATTAAGGCGTACAGTGAATTAATTCTTACAAATCGATTTGTTCATCTGAGCAGATTTACCCTTGTGAGAGAACGGCCCCACTGCTCTGGACGTTCCCTTTGCTGGCGGATTAACATGGTGGCACGTCTTAAGCGGTCTTGGTAATCCGATGATATCTAAACAAATCCACATCAATGAATTTGCATGCACCATGAAACAAATTTTAGCGGCGTCTGCACAATCGCTAATCCGGCTTAGTAGGCAGATCGTATGTGCATGCAGTAACAACACATGTGTGAGATTATCGTGGCTGTTTGAGATGTCCGGCCTTGTTAATCTGCCGGCACATTAGAGAATGGTCAGTAGAGGGACGCCCGCTCACAGACATATAGGGGGTAATTTATCAAACTGTTGTAAAGTACAACTGGCTTAGTTGCCCATAGCAACCAATCAGATTCCACCTTTCATTTTCCAAAGCATCTGTCTAAAATGAAAGGTGGGATCTGATTGGTTGCTATGGGCAACTAAGCCAGTTCTACTTTACACCAGTTTGATAAAAGACCCCCATAATTCATTCAGATGAACAAATCAATTCATAACAAAATGAATGAATTGATTCGCCCATGAATCGATTTGCTCACCCATCCTTAGTATCTAGTTAAGAAATGGTGAATTCATGATGGGGGTGGGGGTGGGTGTTCTGTGTTCATGATCCTCTGCTTTTTTCCAGAGTGGAGGGTGATTACAAGGAACAAATCTCACTCTGGATGACCTGTCTTGTCCTCCATTAGGGCTCAAGCATAGTGGAGTACATAGAGAAGTAAGGGCCCCATAGCAAGAATCAAACCAGACCCCCCCACACAGGACAGAAGGGTCTCAGCCTAAACCCTTTTCACTGACCCTTGGGACATTTTTCCACTGCCTCATTTGCCCCAGTTGTTCCTTTAGAGGGTAGAGCCCTGACCAAGTTTTCACCCCCAGTACAAGAGGAGATAATCCCAACTAAGACTGGACCCCCTCTTGCCCTGGGCCCCATAGCAGTCACATGGTCTGCCACTATGGTAGTTACGCTGCTGCTCAAGCAGATGAACGTAAGGGCTCCATGTCCCTAAATGGCCGGGCTCCAATGTACGGGCACTGGCTATGTGCACTCCGTGGTGCAGATGCGAACCTATTCACTTGAATGGGTCTGTGATCTGCCAGATACAACTGAATATAGGACTTTACCTATGTATACTTTACGGAGTGAATGCACGGATTGGAAGCCCATGGAGGCACCATGAAGTTCTTCTGTGGGCTTTGTAGTCCATGCTTCTGTACCACAAAAAGATAGGACATGTTCTATCTTTGGTCGTATCTTGTGGATCATGAACCCATTCAAGTCAATGGGTCCGCATCCCCACCACGGAGTGCACATGGCCAGCGCCTGTGCATTGCGGACCGCTATTTGCGGTCCGCAGGGCAGTCACTGAGCCATTACACGCATCTGCATCAGCTCTTACCCTGACAATTCATTGATAGATATATTTAATGTTTAATTTCCCTTAATTTCTGAACACTTGCTGCCAGGTATTCCTACAACTAATTGCTGGGGTCCCAGCATGGGGACACTTTGTGATCAGCTTATCGTCGAGGGACTGCCCAAAGGGCAGAACCCTTTTAAAACTTGATCCTTTTCCATGTTTGTTGGCAGCAAAATGGTAATGGATGCAAGCAGAGGAGCACGGATACGCTTTTTTGGTGCAATGAGAATAAGCATATATTTTGATGATGATGTCGATGATAATGAATAATGATGATGATTATTATGACCGTGATGATGATCAGTAATGATGGCAGTGAACAACGATGATGATGATGCACAATGATGATGAGAACAATGAGACTCTTCATCATCATTTGCTGAAATTGGCCTTTCTTCTTCTTTCATTTAACCCAATATGCTGTCCAGACTCTAAATATGTTAAAAGGGGTTGACCACTTTCTGGCTACTATTGATCAGTGATTGTCAGAGGATTCTATAGCATTTGCTAATATAGGCTTTGTTGAAAAGTTTATGCTATTTTCATTAGGTATGTCCATTATCTTTTCTACTGTCTACACAGAGGTCCTGTCCATAAGATAGCCACTGATGGAGGGTCATGTGACCAGAAATATCACTCAACCTCCTCCATTCACATACACTGCAAGTGCTTGAGTGATCTGGTCACGTGACCCTCCATCAGTGGCCATCTTATGGACAGGACCTCTGTGTAGACAATGCAGAAGACTTGCCCAACAAGGAGACATGCTTCATGAAATACAGTAAACGGCACATATCAAAAAAGGCTATATTAGTAAGAGCCATATAGTCATCTTACATACATATTGCTCAACAGTAACCAGGAGTTGGTCAACCACTTTAAGCTGATTCCATTCCGTGCGGATTCTGCAGACAGATTCAGACCCATTCAACTTGAATGGGTCCATGATCTATCTGAACCGCAAAGAAATAGAACATTTTCAATTTTTTTGCAGTGCAGAGGCACGGAGAGAAACCCACGGAAGAACCGGACCTTCCGGATTGCAGACCAATTCAAGTAAAGGGGTCCGCATCTGGTGCACGGCCGTGTGCATTAGCCCTAATTGTGAGTCAGTGCCAAAATCTGCAAGTATCTGAAATAAGAAGCAACTGTATAATATTTTAGTACAACATGGTTAATAATAGTTTCACATATTGCAATGAACAGAATTGAGACTTGTCGAGAATTTGATCCCTAGACAACAACAAAAAAAGACCCATTCAAGTAAGGCCTGTTTCACCCTGCCGGCAGTAGTCCCGGCAGTAGTCACGGCAGGTTCCCAGAATGCCATATGACTATAATGGTTTCTGGTGGAGATACAGCCGCAGCAGTATTTGTCCGACCGAATCCCAGCATATTTGCCAGTTAGCAGATCTCATTATAGTCAATTGAGGCAGCAGGCATTATGGTAAAATCTGGCAATGCCGTATCCAGAGAGCTACAACTCTTCTCTGCCTAATTGTCTACTAAAATTAGCATTTAAAAAGTCGCCGTGGAAAAATATGTTTTACACTGTGAATGGAGAATTTAAAGGACCAATTTTACATAGTTATGGTTTCAAGGGAATGTATCACGTATTTAATTTCAGATGTATTAGTTAATTATTGAATCTAATTTTAGTGTAAAAACATTGTAACAAGGTGTCTCTGCTTTATGGCAGCTGGAATAAAAGGAAGTTAAAGGAGTTGTCCCTTGAAAAATATTCTACATGTTTCAAACCAGCACCTGGATATGAATACTTTTGTAATTTCATGTAATCAAAAATGTAGTATAGCCACTGAGTCATTCAATAAAATGTATTTGTGTAGTGCCACCTGCTGTTTGTTGTTTTTTTAAAGTTCTTTGTTGACACACATGGTCAGTTGCATGCTCCAACTGCCACCAGCCATATCTTAAGTTAAAAGCTGTGACAGTTACAGGACACACCCTCTGAGAAAGGACACACCCCTGAGCTGCCATCTTGAAATAAATCTACCATAGCAATTGGAGCAATGAATGTGGATATCTCTGGATCCATGTGAGGTACAGAGCTGGTTCAGGCTTTGGTAGAAAGCGATCATCATGTACTATATGATGTCTGATTTACATTTCTTTACAATAATCATGAGATAACTGCTTTTATGTTCGTAGAAATGTCAATAGACTGATAAAGTTTCTGCAGGAGGTGGAGACCAGAGAGTGTCAGTGAGTCTATATCTGTGTGTACACTATATAATGTTGCTGTCCTTTCTCATTTAAGCCTTCAGCAGAACAACAGAGCTGTCATTAAATCAAACATGCTTTAAAGATAACGAGATTACTCTGCTCATTCTGTCTCAATCTAAACAGAAAAGTTAAACAGTGAACTAAAGAATGCAGGAAGCATCTGGAATTGATTGTGTCTGCTCCAGTGGTAAGTGTGAAAACTGTGTCAATGTCAGTGAGTCTGTGTGTACACTATATAACAGGGGTACACAAACTGCGGCACCAGCGACGACATGCGGCCCTCGATACCATTCTGTGCGGCACCCAACCGTCTGGTAACAGACATATATGTCTATGTCTTGTGGCTGCTCACATGTATCTTTCTTGTATTCTACTATTAGATGGGAGTCTTAAAAGTGTAAGTAGACATTTATGATATAAACTGTGTGTTCAATATGTCCCAAATATAGTATTTCAGTTGGTAATACCCCTTTAAGTTTCATTTTCAGCCCTTGGAATTGTTTCAGGCCCCCAACCAGAAAAGGTTGTGCACCCCTGCTGTATAATTTTGCAGTCCTCTCTCCTCCAAGCCTCCAGCAGAACAACAAAGCTGTCATTAAATCACACACCCTTTAAACTAACAAGATCACTCTGTTCATTCTGTCTCAGTCTAAACAGAAAAGCTGAACAGTGAGCTACAGAATGCAGGAAGCATCTGGAATCTATTGTGTCTGCTCCAGTGGTAAGTGTGAAAACTGTGAATGTCAGTGAGTCTGTATCTTTGTGTACACTGTACAATGTTGCAGTGCTCTCTCCTCCAAGCCTCCAGCAGAACAACAAAGCTGTCATTAAATCACACACCCTTTAAAGCTAACAAGATCACTCTGCTCATTCTGTCTCAGTCTAAACAGAAAAGCTGAACAGTGGGCTACAGAATGCAGGAAGCGTCTGGAATCTATTGTGTTAGCTCCAGTGGTAAGTGTGAATACTAAGAATACTTAATAATAAGATTTTCATTTGATAAGGCTAGTCAACATAAAAAATATCACAAAAATGAACAAATATGTTTACAAAAAAGGTTGATTTAAATAATATGTTGTGTTTTTATCCATCCCATAGAAACAGGCCCGTAAGTTAGCACTAAGTCACCTCATTTTAACATATTAGTAAATACTTCATGTACTCTTCTAGGCTTCATTCACATCAAATTTATGACCTCCATTTCTTATATATAACTGGACGTATACGTTAGAGGGGTTGTCCGAGTTATTTTTTTGTCCTTTGTATGTTTCTAACTAGGCAAATGTAATGTTTTTTCAATGCACTTACTTTATTAGTAGTTGCTGCTTTCTCAGATTTCACTGAGGGTCACATGACTTGCGATGTCAGCTTCTCTCCCTGCTCTGCTAATGTTTCATGCACAAGCCTCAGAGATCAGATAAGAGTCTGTACACGAGACGTCACTCTGCTGGCACACCCCCTTGCACTTTCATCTGTTCTGTGTCTCCTTCTCCCTGGATTCTTCAGAACTTTTTACTGTTATCCCTTCTGTAGCTCACATTTAGGGCTCAAGGCTTTGCTGAGCAGCTGAAGGCAATGAAGAGACACAGGATTTGCACTCCTCATCTTGTAGACACAGAGCTGACAGACTGAAGGGGATCTGATGAGATCTGCAGAGCATTGCACAAGAAAGGTAGGGGGAAGTTCCTCTGTGTACTGTATCAGCAGTGTCACTGTACAGCTAGGACTTGTAGTCCTACACATACAATATGCTGCTGAGTATATCAGCAGTCAGACATGTCACTCAGGGCAGCACTTGTATTCACCCCCTTTTCAGAGCAGGGGGAGGGTTAGAGATTGTTGTTACTGCAGGTAAACAAAGGGCCAGAAGAGAACCAGGGAAACGAGGAAATATCATTTTTTTTGCCTAAAACTTTACTGTGTTATTTTTTTTTTACATAACTCGGTGCCCGTCTCCCGTAGGTTTCCATTGTAAAAAAGCATATATGATTCATTAACATAAAGGGGATATGCCAAGTTTTCAGGTTATCAACTATCTCTTATTCATGTTGTCCCCAATAACTAACTGATCGGTGAGGGTGCGACTGCTTGCACCCCCACAGATTCAGAGAACAAGGGTCCCGTTTCCCCATCCTGATGGAGCGGCAGGCCAAGCATGAAAGCTGCTGCTCTATTCAATCTCTGTGAGACAGCTGGAAATAGCGCTGTGTTTTGGCTATCTCTGGCAGTCTGACAGCGAATGAATGGAGGGCATATTCTCAGAATCAATGGGGGTCCAAGCGGTCTGACCCCACTGATCAGTTAGTTATCCCCTATCCTGTGGGTAGGGGAATACTTGAAAACTCGGCAAAACCCTTTCAAGATATTTTACTTGATACTGTTGAAGGGAATAGCGTAGTCTACTGCATTTCCTCCTCTGCTGGGTTAATGTAACCCTAAGGACACTTTTATCATGTAGAGTATGTCGGGAGCTTTCCCAGTGTACATGCTAAACACATGCCAAGAACATGATGTGAACCCCACCTGATTTAAGCCATTTTGGTTTAAAATCCTACGACAATATTAATTTGCTGATTTTGATCTCATTCCTTGTCTTTGTCTATAAAGCTGATTGGCAACTTGCCACATGGTTGTAGCACCAAACTTGTAAAAGGAAGAAAAATCTAGTAAAATAAAAAAAAAGTTGAAAATACAGAATGTACAGGAAAGCTCTGGAGTCCTTTGGGGTTTTAATGCAGTATTTATAATGTTTTCCAACCATAACACGAATTCCATAAAGAGTTAATTTCAAACCACCCATCGAAGCATAAGGACTCCAGGTACCTCTGGCACCCCAAGCATATATTATTTATAACGTTCATCCAAGTTTAATTTTTTTCTTCCTTGGCAAGGAAAGAACGCACATTTTTTTTTCTGCACTGCAGAAAAAGAAAAAAAAAAACAGAATCTCTCATTAGTTGGGAATTTTCCATTACATTCTCCCCTGACTGACAAAATGAATCTGAAAATACAAAGAAATCTATAGATAAAGCAGAGGAGAGAACACAGCAGTGATCGGAGCACAGGGATGGTTTGGGCTGCCACAGTAGATGGAAGCAGGGGGTGGATTGGCCATAGACCTTACAGGGAAATTTCCTGATGGGTCGATGCCTAGGGGGCCATCTGGGCCCTCCTCACAGCCGGCCAGTTGAAGTTTTTGGGGATGTATTTTGGGCTGCTGGTAGTATTTTCTGATGGACTGTGGTATTCGGCTCTGTTGAGGTGGTATAGTGTGCCACAATATGGTATTGCTGGCCCTGCCTTCCATCAATTTGGACCCGACTACAGTATTTTTTTAGTATTTTTTCAAGGGCCACTTTAAGTTCCCAGTCCGCCCTTGATGGAAGCTCTTGATATGATTACATTGAGAGGTATGGCCATTGAGGTGTAGAAACAGCAGTTGCACCTGAGCCCTGGTGCATAAAGGGGATAGGGATCTTCTATCCATAAATACACTAGGCCATAGTTGCCAACTGCCCCCAATTTGCTGGGACTGTCCTGGATGTTCAGAAACAATCCCGGCAAATTCACAATGTCTCGGCTGAAGGGTGAAAAAGGGCAGGGCTAACTCAAACACTCCCCAAAAATTCCCAGAGGATGGGGCTTATATGCCCCGATTTTACCAATAGAAACGTTGGTAAGTAGGGGGCCCTGTTATAGATTTTGCATTGGGGCCCAGGACAAGAGGTACTTTACTGTCAACATCTACTTTTCATAGACCTACACAAAATGTTGAGTAACGTGTTACCAATATTAATTCTGCTACTACTAATATGATCCTCTGGTTGCTCTGCAGATTTACATACTCCTTTGTCATGTGTCATATGAGCTCCCACAATGCATAACTCTCTAGTTCAAGTATATTGGAAGATGCTATTTGGTTTGGAGTACCTTATATAATTTGGTTTTCCAGTTATTTAAAGGGGTTTTCCAGTTTGCAAAAAATCATTTATGACGGCAGCTGTAATTTTGTAATCTATTATTTTTTCCTTTCTTCCGTTCTGGGCTGTGGTCATATGACCATGTCAATGTAGCTCTTTCTTACTTCCTGTGAAGTTATGTCCATGGGCGGGGCAGTGATAGAGGAGTGTCTATGTAAGTATATGGGTGGGAGGAGCTATAAACTAGCTGGGTGTTGTTAGGGGCAGTGATAGGGAGTGTCTATGTAACTAGCTGGGTGGGAGAGCTATAAATTAGTTGGATATTGTTAGGGACTGTGATAGGGCAGTGTCTATGTAACTAGCTGGTGGGAGGAGCTATAAACTAGCTGGGTGTTGTTAGGGGGAGTGATAGGGGAGTGTCTATGTAACTAGCTGGTGGGGGAGCTATATACTAGCTACATACAGGTGCTATACATACAGGAGCTATATACTAGCTACATACAGGTCATCAGGTTACATGGTGAAAACTGGTCAGGAAACTCCAAATTGAAAGAAAAATGGTATGGGAAATATGAACATGAAGGAAACACCTATATAAGTATATTTGTTAGACCACTGTAATCACTTTAAATATTGATGACCTATACTCAGGATACAATATATCATCAATATCAGATCGGTAGGGGTCCAACAATCGGCAGGCCCACAAATCAACTGTTAGAAGGAGTTGTGGCACTCCGATGAGTTTTCCAGCCTCTTCATAAAATATCAAGCACAATACCATATGTTGTATAGAGGCTAAACTTGGTATAGCAATCCGATTCACTTAAAGGGGTGGGCCACTTTCTGGCTACTTGTGTCCAATGTGTATGGAAGATGACTATATGGCATTTACTTATATAATCTTTGATGACACTCTGTGCCATTTTGATATGTCATAAGCCATGCCCCCTTCTGTGCTGTCCATATAGAGGTTCTATTCATATGATGGCTGCTGATGGAGGGTCATGTGACCAGACACATTACTCAGCCTCTTCCATTCCAACACACAGCACCTGCACTTAACTCCCAACAATAAAGTGAAGATCCCGGGTACAGTGTATTTGAATGGAGGAGATATCACATGGAAGTGGTTTTCCTGGTCACATGACCCTCCATCAGCAGCCATTTTTTGATAAGACTTCTGTGTGGACAGCACAAAAGATCTGGCAAACAAGGGATCATAGCTTATGAAATATAAAAAATGGCTCAGAATTTCTACAAACTTATATTAGTAAGTGCCATAGATTTCTCTTACATACCCATTGGTCAACAGGAACTAGAAAGCGGTGAACCCCTTTAAATGGGACTGAGCTGCACAGAGTCCATGGGACTGATCAATGTGAGTTAAGGAGGAGGCCCCTTCCAACAGCTGATCAGCAGGGTTCCCATGAGTCAAACCACCACCAAATACTGCTGACCTATCCTGAGGTCATTTATTTACATCCTGAAAAAACTTTTAAAGGACACACTTTTAACCCCCAACTGGTTCACCCTTGCACTATGTGACCCTTCTAGTACATCTGAATACAACTGTATTCCTTTTTATGGAAATAAATTGCTCTTCCTCCCTTTCATGACCCCAGTCACTAAAAAAAAAAGTCCATCTAGTGTAAAACAATCAATATAAGAGATGGAGGAGGGGGATGCAGCTGCAGTTTCTCTCTATTTGTATGTGTGAGACTGTGAGGGTGAACAACAGATGGGTGACACAACACAACTCTTACATCTCACCAGGAAGCAAATATACATTGATATAAACCAGCAGAAAGAAGAAAAATATCTTAAATATGCAGGTTACGTACAAAATTGAAGCAGACTGTACGGTGTAGTAAGGCTACATGTATACTGTATATACTAAGCTACCTCCAATCTGGCTCAGAGGAATACTCTTGATTTATGTATATGTCTACAACGAAAAGTGATTCTAGTTTCATCTTCCTACAACTGAATATCATACAGCACTACCAGCTAATATTCATGCGCTGGAATCTGTAGGACTCAATATTTCTAGTTACTGTGCAGGTACTGACGTTCTACTCTTTTATCTATGAAAAAACCCTAAGGTATTTTTTCCCTTTTGAATTGTTATATATTTTAAGAAATTTAATCTACACAGTGATTAAATATTTTTGATACCTAGGTGTTTCGGCTGTCATACTGCAGCTCATCTTTTCATTCTGTAAATGTCTTCTTAGATCTATTCGCACGTCAAAGATATTAACTGTCTAAGATGTGTCATGTGCAAATCCACTAGTTAATCACAGTCATCCTTAAGTCAATGTGCTATGGGTGTGCTGTACTCAAAGGTATCTCTATCATAATTCAATTAATAGGGGAAGGAAAATATTTTCTATTGCCGGTAACACAGAGGAACTCTTTCAATGAAACAGAATAGATGATTTCTGCCAGAAGCTGGGACTAATCAAATGTCTCTCTTAGACTAACAGGCTATAATACACAATAGTGCAGAAGTATTACAGTGCATTATATCAGCGATCCAGCAATCACGTAAAGGGACTAAAAAAGAGAGGTAAAAACAGTTAAATAAATGTTAAAAAATGCAAAAATAGAAAAAGCACAAAAGCCCAGTTAAAAAATAAAATAAAATAAAAAAATATATAATTATACAGTATATTAAAACAACACTCTACCACTTGGAAACTAATGCCACATTTCTACCAAACCTGAAATCTCTCTCTTAATTTTTTCAAAAATTCTGTGAACCTGAAACAAAGCAAATCTTAAAAGGTTTGATCATCTCTAAGATACATTTTTGATATCGCCACAGGTGAGGGCCACCATTATAAAATGATTCATCATACAAGGTGAATGAGGTACAAAAACTTAAAATTAATGGATGAATTACTGTTTTTGTTCACCATAACAACCAAATAATGGAATAATAAATGAGCCAATGAAAAGTAGTAAAACATAGAAAAAAAAAACTATATTAATTTGGTATTGGTGTAATCATATTGACCCATATAATAAAGTTAAAGGGAGTCTGTCACCTACTTGGAGTGTTTTAGACTGCTCAGATCACTTTATAGTTTGTTTGCTCCCCATTAAAATAGTACCTCTCGTGTGTCTGTCCCATGTAGAGATCCTAAAAAAAGTACTTTATAAAGTTATGCAAATTAGCTGCCCCAAGTGCCTCAGTCCGGTAGTTCGGCCTCCATAGTGCCTTCTTGTACTGTTAATATAGACAAAAGAAAAACCAAACACCTACCCCAATGATTGGAGCACATCCCGCATTCCCCAGCAGGTATGATGTGGTGACACACTGTAGGCACAAGGTAGATTTATCAAAATTGGTGTAAAGGAAAACTGGCTTAGTTACTTACAGGTACCAAATATATTCTACCATTTTTTAGAGCTCCTTTGGAAAATGAAAGGTGGAATCTAATTTCGCCAGTTTTCCTTTATACAAGTTTGATAAATCTCCCCCATTGTGCCTGCAGGACTATGTAGGAGGAACACAGAGGCTAATTCCCCGGCCTGCACACTCCTCCTACACAGTCTTGTACACTATAGGAAAAAACACCAGACTATATGTGGTTCCACAGTCCCGGTCACCAGAGAGGTCAGAGCTTTTTCCTATGGTGTACAAGCATGGCCACTGCTGATGGATTGCAGAGTGGTCACTCATAACCATGGAAATCAGCAGTGCATAATGTGATGAAAAAATGAATCCAGCCTGCAAAGGAGGCAATATGAATAATAACAATACATTTGTAAGTGGCTTGTTTTAACCCCTTAAAGACGGGGCCAATTTTCATTTTTACATTTTTTATTTTTCCTCCCCACATTCCAATAGTCATAACTTTTTTATTTTTCCGTTCATGTAGCCATATGGGCTTATTTTTTGCCGACATTTAATTTAACATGCCTGGTATTTGAAAACAGGAAAAAAATTCTTTGTGGGGTAAACTTGAAAAAAAAAAAAAACAACATAATTCCGCCAAGGTTTTTTTGGGTTTTGACATCACGGTATTCACTGTGCACTAAAAATGACGTGACAGCCTTATTCTGGGACTCACCACGATTGTGGTAATACCAAAATTGTATAGTTTTTATTTAGTTTAATTACTGTTAAAAAAAAATAAAACCATTTGAAAAAAATCAACATTTTCTTTGCATCACCCTATTCTGATATCTCATACCTTGTTTTTTTGCGTAACGAACTGTAGGTTTTATTGGTACCATTTTTGTGGTATGTAAGACTTTTTGATCACTGTTATTCAATATTTTTGGGTGAACAAGATGACAAAAAAATGGTGAATTGTGTTTTTACGTTATGGCATTCACCGCACAGGAATTTTTAAAAAATATTTTAATAGTTCAGACATTTTTGGACACAGAGATGCCTAATATGTTTACTTTTTATTGTTTATATATTTTTATATGTAAAGTTAGGAAAGGGAAGATTTAAACGTTTAATATTTTGGATTTTTTTTACCCTTTTTTCTTACATTTTATTTATTAACTATTAGCCCCCTTAGGGGGCTAGAACCTGGAATCTTTTTATTCCCTTGTCCTATTCACCCTAATAGAGATCTATTGCGGTGAATAGGATTTTTACACAGCTTGATTTCACTGCAGGGGCTCCGATCAGAAGGCAGAGGGAACCGCATCCCTCTCCCTAGATCCACAGATGCCGCAATAAGTGTCGATCACCGCATCTGAAGGGTTAAATGACAGGGTTTGGCGGGATCGCGGTTCGCCGTCATTGTTACTGGGTGCCTGCTGTATGATACAGTCGACACTCGCCACAAATGGAGAGCGCTCACCGCAGCTGCCCATCCCATACAATTGTGAGCACTTATTGCTGTACATGTACAGGATTATGTGTTAAGGGGTTAACTTTCTCTACATGATAAATGCCACTTGCTGAAGGCACACAACTCCTTTAATGGCGGGAGAGGAAAAAACTGCTGCCAGAGACTTCTGGTAGTACTTATCTCCCAGGGGAACAAAAGGATCAGGTGAAAATATTCATTTTGTCCAATCCTTCTATCAGGAGAGAGCTGGGAGCTCTTCATACACATTAAACTGTTACTAATGTGTATGGGGGCCTATAAAGAAAAAATACATAAATTATTTAAAAATTGTGGATGCTGCTTTACCCCTCCGATTGGGCCAAAGACAACAATGAGTATTTCTGGGAAAGAAACATCTTTAGAAAATATATAGATTTACAAACAGACAACATCAGGTATATACAATAGTGCATATTAAATTTCTCTGTATTTTTGTCTTAATATGTCTGAATAAAAAATATTTTCCACCTTCAAGGGTAGGCATGTTGTGTAAATCATATGGTTCAAGCTCCACAAAATCCAATTTAAGTACAGATTATAGCAAAAGTGGAACACGTGGAGGGGTGAATACTTTCAAGAGGCACTGTACCTAAATTATCAGACAACAAAACTGTATAAAATCACTTGGTTACTGAAGGGTGACCGGTGACCTGTATGCACGTCCAGATTTAGATGTTTTTTATTATTTAAATCAAATATTCAAACCTTTACTCAGAGACATTCTTCAGAAAATGACATTTAGAAATAATGTATGATAATGTATGATTAATAGATAACTTACAGAAACTTTGCCACTTGCTGTAACTGTATAAAATGTCCTGTCTTTCAGTTAAAAAGTCAAAAGAATATAAAATTATAACTTTTAACCAAAAAACTAAGCAAAAGTTAGCGATGAAAATATCCAAGTGCACATATCCTGCTGCAGTTATTAATATGAAAAAAATTTATTATTCTATAATATCAGTAAAGCCCCTGAAGCTGTAGATTTGTGTTAGACACATTAGTAGTGCGGACTTAAAGAGAACCTGTCATCAACTTTATGCTGACCTCACGGAGGGCAGCATAAAAGAGTGACAGAAATGCTGATTTCAGCGGTGTGTCACTCATGAGCTAAAAGTCAGTGGTTGCTGAGAACCAGCATCGTAATCATTGCAGCCGAGGCCTTGAAAAGAGTCAAATCTACCTTAGAAGAGTCATGGTTATTCATAATCTCCTGCTGTCCCGCCCATCTGCTGATGATTGGAAGTTCTCTCCTAGAGAGAATGGGAGAAAACTAGGTAGAAAACCTAGGTCAGTCATCAGCAGGTGGGCAGGGAGAGCAAGAATTCATGAATAACCAGAACTCTTCTCAGGTGGCCGTGACTCTTTTCCAGGCCCAGTCTGCAATGATTGTGATGTTGGTTCTCAGCAACCACTTACTTTTAACTTATAAATGAAAGACCGCTGAAATCAACTCACCTGTCTCTACTTTATGCTGTCATTAGTATGGGCAGCATAAAGTTGATGACAGGTTCCCTTTAAATTGGGAATCTCGTGTTTTGTTTTTTTTTCTTTGAAAATTTTTTGAGGTTCTTTCCAAGCCTACTGAATGGGCAGATTTTACCTGGTGTGATGCTTTTGCTGTGCCCAGCACTCCCAGCACGCAATCAGTTTTTCCCTACTTCTGCTCCCTCTCCCATCTCACAGCATGCAGTATCAGAAAAATGAGAGAGAAGCTGCAACTGTGCCTCCTTTTTTTTCTTTAGTAATTCCTAAATCTCTCTGAATGGAGATTTCCTTTCCTCTGCATTAATTTTTATAAATTATTCGATTGAGTGGTGTCGTCCTTTCTCTTACTATTGAGAAAAGTTGGACTGCACTATCGCTGCAGCTATCGATTATTGTAGTAATGAAATATTCTACTGATCCAATCGAATCCAACGATTAATTGAGTACTCTAATAAAAAAATGTTTTCCTTTATAAAAACTCATCAACCCCCCATGCCATCATTAGTACCCTATGCCATCAGTCCTCAGCACCATCAGCCCCCTACCGTGCCATCAGCTTCCCCCAGTGCCATCAGCTCCCCCCAGTGCCATCAATTCCCCCTCCCCTGTGTCATCAGTTCCTCCCCAGTGCCATCAGCTCTACCCCAGTGCCACCAGCATCCCCCAGTGCCATCAGCTCCCTCACTCCCCCTCCTAACCATCAGTCCCCAGTGCTAGTCAAATCAAATACTTACCTTTCCTGCTAGGGGCACCGCCAACACTCCACAGCTTTTCCACGGTCCTCTTCACATGACTCACTAAGACCTGATGTCACACAGCATCATGTCCTGACCATGTGTATTATCAGAGCGGTGCTGGACGGCAGGAGACCACGGAGCAGTGAGTAATAGCAAGCGCTTCACTCACACTCCGTGGTCACATAGTACAGACGAATCCTCTATGTAAAAAATTTGCATTGAGGATGTGTTTGTGTCTAGTTACTCGATTGAGTCGAGTAACCGTTTCAGCCCTAGACTGCACCCCAAAATTTTTTATTTTTTTTCATTTTTTTTATTTGTTTATTGATTTTTCACATATACAAAAATATCAGTGGACATACAGATTAGTTTTTCACTGTCTGTATTGCCTCGGAATACAAGTTTCAGATAACAAATATATCTCACCCCAACTCCCACCCCTGCAGGATGTCAGTTGTCTCATACCTCCTCCCATACACAACCCAAAATAATGGACTAAAGAAGTCTTCATTCAATGTTAAGGCACCTTTAAAGCACCTACTCCAAAATTTTTTGCAGTTACTGTTTTGGAGGATGCTCAGAAACTATGGGGGGTGAAATAACGAGAAATAACGAATTGAAAGTACAGGAACTCTTGTATTCATGCATTGCGCTGTATTCATATATCCATATTTCAGCATTAAAGGGGCTGTGCCACAAAAAATATTCTACATTTTTCAAACCAGCATCCACTTGTGAATATTTTTGTAATCACATGGAATTACTTTGGTATAACCACTGAACTATTCAATAAAACGTATCTGTATAGCGCCACCTGCTGTTTGTTCTTTTCCTAATTTCTTGTCCACTTGTCTGAAGTGGTCGCACGTACTCAGTATAAATCTTCAACTGTCACCAGCCATATCTTATGTTAGAAGCAGTGGCAGTTACAGGGAAAGCGCTGCAGCAGAAAGCAGAAAGAACACACCCCCTGAGCTGCCAGCCTGAAGGAAATCTAGCAGAACAATTGGAGCAATAAATGTGGAGATCTCTGGATCCATGTGAGGTACAGGGCTGGTTCTAGCTTTGTTAGAAAGAGATTATAATTTACTATATGATCAATCATGGCATAACCCCTTTAAGTAGCATTTAAGCCTCTTTTTAATACCCACTTTAACAATGTACTTATTAATGTCTGCTGTACATGGGTTTAGTATAAGAAAAAAATACAGCACTTTAAAATGCCATAAAATATTTGGCTGCTTACCATCATTATTCACATAAATACATTTTTGCATTTAGTACAACATGGGCGGATTCAGGGAGATTTTCTAATAGGAAACGCCAGCCCTGTGGCTTACGTTGTTGGAAGGAAACTCGCAAACAGGATGTCAATCAAGACAGGGAGGAAAGCTGATAATCTGGATAAGAAAGATCACACAGTAAAACTCTTATACATCCAGCTGTGTAATATGCTATGTGTAAGCTTACTGGCAAACAAGCTGGAAAATAGATGCTATGCTTAGCACACCTGTCAGGGTATGATCCATACATGTATCATTGGAGTGTTCGTCTAGTCCCTATGTGAAGAATTATGCTAATTGCACAGATCGTTCTAGGAAAAAAAAATTGATCTTGAAGCCTGCAACCCTTCTAAATGGATTAGCAATGGCATACATGGAGGAGAGGAGGTTGCATAGCAAAGATAAAAATGAAGGCCTTTACAGCAGCTGCTGGACACTACCACTTGTGAAACATAAAAGCACATTCCTCTGTATGTTTTCACCACTCATTAAATAAAGAAGAAGACAGAGTTCGAATCAGCTCTTTCTCCAGGTGTGCAATAGCGCCTCTATGGTACTGTACATACACCCTTGCATTCACTTTTTAGCTGAAGTCATTAGGCATGAGCGAAACGACTTTGGATGATTCATACGAAGTCGATTCGCTAAAAACTTTGTTTTAATACTGTACAGAGCGGGCGCTCATTACAGTATTAGAATGTATTGCCTCCGATACGCCAAAGTTATTACTTCGCAAACTTGTGTGAGACTTGTGAGACGTGTAATAACTTTGAGAATTAATTCTTACTGTAAAAAACCTTGGTACCGAACTTGGGTTCGGTTCCAAGGTATCACTTGGAACCGAACCAAGGTACTACGTGGAACCAAACCCAAGAAGTCTCACACAACTTCGCGAAGTTTGGATCATCAGAGCCTATACCTTCTAATACTGTATGGAGTATTACAACTAAGTTTTTAGCTAATTGAATAGCACAAAATTGTACAGTACAAAGGAATATATTACACTTTAATAAACTTATATGATAAAAATTAATTACAACACTGGAAAAAAATCAACTTACATTTCTGAATTTTTGCAAAGAAACATTACAGATTATACAGATAAAAAAAATTGTAGCTTTATAAATCTCTCTGTGTGGACGGATCTATTTACATTTTAAAAGTGAAGCATTTCTATATGTTTTTCCACCTGTATGCAGTAGTGTAACTCCAAATTATTGGGCCCCACGGCAAATTTTTGAAAGGGCTCCCCTCCCCACACCGCAACTTCTTCGCAACCTTTGACTCCCATGCAACCTGCACTCCTGCGGCTAGTCAAGATCACTGTCTCAGACCAGGCCTGGCAGCCTTTCTGTCCATTTCCTTCAAGTATATACTGTATGTCATGTCTCTGTATATAATGTCATTGTATAATACTGTTAAGGGGGCCCTGACAATAAAATCTTTTAGTCTTTCTCCTGGGTGGGCCCCTTCTGCGGTCAGGCTTTGCCTATAGCTACGCTCCTTCCTTTATGGGTTGATAGATGTAATATATTTCAGTATGGAAAGTTGTTGGTCCAGCTTTATGAGGGACTGAGGGCAAGGACTGGATAAGCGGAGGAGAAATGTATGAATAGGCCTTGTCTGTTTAGGACAACCTCCTTTTAGTGTCCTGCTGCCATGATGCTCAGAGTCCAGCTGTAATATACATGGGGACTTATAGCAAACCTGTCACCAGTTTTGACTTCCTCAAGCCCTGGCCCTGGCTAGGGCCCACCAGTAAAATGAATTTTGGGGACCCACTGTAAAGCTACATGCATATACTACCTGCCCACACTACCCAGTTTTTCATATGGACATAGGCAATGTACTGTATAGGATCTCAGCCAGCCTATCTATATGTCAGTCTACTGTGCCATGTGCCACTTGAGCAGGGGCTAGGGGACTAGGGGCCCACCTTGCTCGGGGGCCTACTGCAGGATTCACCTGTACCCTTATGGGCCAGTCCAAGTTCAATCATCATCTTTGCCGATCATACTCCTGTATGATCATACTCTTATCTGTGCACTTGACTTAGGGCTCTAATGGCTGCCTGCATCATAATGTTCTCCTATATGTTGAGAGAGACATTGTTTGTAGCCATACTCAGCTCTCCCAAATTGACAGGGGTGCCAAAGGAAAAGCCCTCTCCATTAACCCCTTCCCGACCAGCGCCATACTAGTACGGCGCTGGCTGGGACTTTAAAGATGGTGCCCGCTCCGCGCAGTGATGGCCGCGGGTGACCTGCTTTTCCCACTAGCAGACACCCGCGGCTAATGTCCGCAACCGGCAGTAATGCCGATCACGGACATTTAACCACTCAGGTGCTGCGGTCAAGCCTGACCGCGGCACTCGAAGGCAGCAAACACCGGAAGCGCGCGCTTCCGGTGCTGCTCCGGCTCCCCCATGTGGCGATCGGAGGAGCCGGAGCATGCATGCAGCAGCCCCTGTCATAGTAAATGGCAGGAGGCTGCTGCATAGGCTTTCCTATGGAGCCCTTGCCTGTAATAGGGCTCCATAGGAAAGCACTAAAATCATCATAGATTCCAATGTAAGTGCATTGCAGTCTATGATATAAGCAATCAAATGATTGCTAGTTATAGTTCCCTATGGGAACTATAAAAAAGTGTAAAATAAATAAATAAAGTTTTAAAAAAATAAAAAACGTAAAAGTTCAAATCAACCCCCTTTCCCGAAAATAAAAGTATTAAAAAAATAAAAAGATACACATTATGGGTATCGCCGCGTGCGAAAACGCCCATATTATAAAAATATAAAAAATTAGTTCCCATACGAAAAACAGCAAAACAGAAAAAAGCGTCAAAATGGCTGATTCGCCATTTTTTGTCGCTTTTTTAAAAATTAAATAAAAAGCGATCAAAAAGTCATACACACCCCAGAATGGTATCAATAAAAAGTTCAGATCGCCCCGCAAAAAATAAGCCCCCATAAAGCTCCGTACACATAAATACCAAAAAGTTATAGGGGTCAAGAAATGGAAAAAAAATGTCCAACTTTATAATTTTTTTATCACTATCAAAACGCAAGAAAAACTATACATATTAGGTATCGCCTGATTCGTACTGACCAGTAGAATGAAAGTAACTGGTCATTTTTAATGCACATTGAACGCCGTAAATAAAAAAAACGGTAAAACTGTGGCGGAATTGCGTTTTTTTTGCAATTTCACCCGATTTGGAATTTTTTTCCCGCTTCCCACTACACCATATGCAATATTAAATGGTGGCGTTGGAAAGTACAACTTGTCCCACAAAAAACAAGCCCTCATACAGCTGTGTGAACAGAAAAGTAAAACAGTTATGGCTGTATCAAGGCAGGGAGCGCAAAACGAAAACGCAAAACCGAAAAAACCTCCGGGGTAGAAAGGGTTAACATAAGAATTCCCTAATTTGAAAATACATTAAACTAGATGACCTCTTTAAAAGCAATCATCATTTTTAATATATGGCTCAGAGTGGGTTAAAAACAGAAGCTTTACTGCCTCTCAGTGGTGAGCTGTTGTTGCTGTTCTGACACTTAACGATTCCCGCTGCTCTCTACTTCCTTCTTCCAGCTTGACACACAGAAAAAGGCATTAAACCAACAATATCCAGCTCACCCGTATAATCCAAAGGAACTGTGCACGGCCCCTCCTGGAGCATCAAGTAGGAGTAACAGCCAAATATACAGTCCAGCACTTGATGCAAGGAAATGTATAAAACTGCACGTCTTTATTGAAAAATATACCTACAAAAATCCAAACACAGCCTCCTTCTTTGGTATACGCCTTTCGGCTATTCAGAGGGTCATGAATAAGCCTGAATAGCTGAAACGTGTAGACCAAGGGAGGAGAACCTGTGTTTGGATTTATGTAGGTATATTTTCTGTTAATAAAGCTGAGGATTTTTATACATTTCCTTGCATCAAATTCTGGACTGTTTACATAAAAAGGCATGAATATGCTTAGCTAGTCACTAGTTGCAGTGCTAAACCACCTCAGTGACTGGAGGCGCAAGTATCTCCAGGTAATTTGTGTCGAGACCAGGAAGTGGAGAGCAACATTGGAGCACAAGGGGATCGGTGAGGTGAGTAATGCTTCTTTCTTAACCCACTCTGAGCCATAGATAAAAAATTTTATTTGACTGAACAATACCATTGTAAAAACTACTCTGACTGCAAAGCTCCTGCCAATCACAAAGAATGAAGTTGCTATGAGACAATATCTCATTCTTTTGATCATAGAGAAAAGAGCTGCTTTTCGGCACAGGTACAGGAAGCCAATGCTTCTCTAACCTTTAATCTATACTATACAGATACAAACATTTCATCTCACTTGAATAGTCGTCATAGTGTTCATAGCATAGGCTGGGAAAGTGCTTAATTACAAATTCCATAGTTTTTATCCTGCTATATTATTAAACCCAAACTGCAGTGTCCTTACTAAAAATGGAGATAATTGTATATTCAGTGGATGGAACAGGGGCAGGAGCTGTGCTTGTGCCATCAACAGTGGTGAGTGTCAATGGATTTCCACAGGCATGGCCCATTGTGTAGAAAAAACAAAAAAACAAAAACGAAACAATGGTAGAATTGCAGTATCCTACACCCCCCCTAAAAAAAACTAATAAAAGTTAACCAATTGATTATATGTATATGTATCCTGCATAAAAAAATAATAATAATCCAACCCTCATACAGCTTTGTCAAGGAAAGGTAAAAAAAACAAACAAAAAAACCCTGTTTATATGCCTTAAAGAAACTCCCGACAAAAATTTTATTCCATGTCCTGCTAGAAATGTACATGATATAATCTGTAGTGAATGTCATTTTCTTACCAGTGTTTAAATGTTTGACTTCTATCATCCTGAAGTTTCTTATCTGTGTCATGTGACCAGCAATTAGACCCACTGACTCACACATAGTCCTATGTGTGGACAGGAAGTGTAATTCTCTATGTATTCCTATGAGACTGAAAGTGAGGCTCCCATAGGAATGAATAGAGCAGTTACTGGCTTTCTGTCCTGGGTCAGTTGGAGGTCAGGGAGTTGGTCACATGACCCAGCTACAATAAGAAGAGAGGTTTTTACTCACAGAAACAGTCACTGATAAGAAAATGACAATCACTACAGATTACATCATGCACCTTTCTAACAGGTCAGAGAATAAAATTTTTTGCAGGAGTTCTTCTTTAAGGGAAAGCTTGATCCTGAAGGCCCCAAATAGGCTTGTCCTTAAAGGGATACTGCCATCAACATTTTTTATTTAGGAACCAAACCCATGTTCGGGAAATGATTTTTTACAGTACAAATTAATTTATGAAGTTATTACGCAAAGTCTCACAAGACTTTACGAAGTAATAACTTCTTCTGAGCCAATACATTCTAATACTGTACAGAGCGCTCGCTCCGTACAGTATTGAAATCAAGTTTTATGCAAATCGACTTCACATGTTTCATCCAAAGTTAATTCACTCATCCCTAAACTAAACATTCTAAAAATAATGCTGTTTTCTGAATACTGACTTTAAAATCATACCCCTCTAAAGAGGACCGGTCACCACTCCTGACATGTATGTTGTAGTAAATAATTGTATTCTACATGAAATGATATTTCAGGAGCATTTATTCCTATGACTGTACATTATTCAATTCCTCTATTATTCCTATTGTTCAAAGTTTTTTGAATGAATCACCAGCTGGGTGTTACCAGTTGATATATCCCTGCACAATCTAAATCTATCCAATCCGTCACGGCGGTGGCAGATTGTGTAGTGATTAGAGTTGAGCGAACGTGCTCGTAATGAGCACTGTAGCGCTTGGATCCCCTGCGCTCACATGGGCGCTGCCATCCGGATCCGTCCTCCTCACCTGACGGATCCGGATGCCTGCGCCCATGCGAGTGCAGGGGATCCGAGCAGTACAGTGCTCGTTACGAGCACGTTCGCTCAACTCTAGTAGTGATACATCCCTTAGACAAGGGGAATTGTAAAACTCAGCAATTTATTGGCAAATTGTTATTTTAACAACAACTTGTTATTTTACAGTGAATTCAAATTTACTAAAACAGTCGTGTCAGAAGAGGAGACAAGTTCTCTTTAACTCCTTTCCTATATCCCCTGTAAATGTACACCAGATATCAGAAAGAGGTTAAAGATGTAACCATAGCTATGGTCACTGAGTGTTCCCCTCTCTCGATAATATCATGGGAGCCGTTTCATGTCTATGGAAGTCAGTGCCTTGTGAAGACTCCCAGGCTTGCTATAGTAAAGTTCCTACTTAACCTGCCTAAACTACTGCAGTCTATGGTATCAGCAATTTAATCATCAAGTCCATAGGAGGTTTCAAAATAAAGCTAAAAATGTTTAAAAAGTTTTTTTAAAAAAATATGAAAAAAATAAAAACTAAAATAACCCCTTTCCTCATTCAACAATGAAAAATAAATAGATAAAGTAAACATCATTAGCATTGCTACATCTGAAAATGCCAGAACTAAGGGGGGAATTTATCATTGGGTGAAGTTAGTTTTGTGGCGTGAAAAAGTCGCACATTTTTGTGCAATCGCATTTTTTGCGCAAAATTTTGCGACTTTTTTGTGTATACGCCATGCACTCCACTTTGTTCAAAGTGGCGTGCGTATGGGCGTTTTGTCTTATGTAAATTAAGGCTAGGACAGATTTACCATTGCGACTTTCCATAAAAAGTCGCAAATTTTTGCGCAACTTTACTCCAGTTAGGAGTATGCTTAGGTTTTCTGGCGTGATAATTCTTTCATTGACATCCACCCCTTTTTTTTGGGTGGAATATTGAAAATTTGTTGTTTTTTTTTTGGTTTCAAGTAGTTTCTAATTTGTAAATAAAGTTACTTTGTTTTTTTATTCTATTATTAAGGGTTTTTATTTTTTAGTTACATTATTTTTTTAAAATAGGGATTATTGTTTGCAAAGATGTTAAAATTTAAAATATTTTCAAGAGGAATGCATTCCTCTTTTGCCAGGGTGCTAGGGCACTTTCACTGTAGTGTCTGCATGGATCCGGCAGCTTAAGGGTGCCGCCGGATTTGTGCTGCCGCTGGTACATGTGTGGAGCTGGAGCAGTCTTCAGACTTGAAGAAACAAACATACATACATAGACAGACACACAAACACATACTTACATTCTACTGGCACGGCTGTCAGCTGGACGTCTTCACGCACCTCTTGCGCGCACTGATGACAATTCCACACAGCATCCTCTGCTGGGCACAGTGTGGAAACCTCATAGCTGCATGCAGGAGGCGCATGAAGAAGTTGGCGGCCTGTATGCTGGAATATGTATGCATGTATGTGTTTGTGTGTATGTGTGTGTGTGTGTATGTATGGCCTCCTTCACACTAGCAGCATCCCGGATCCGGCAGGTGCAGGGTTCTGCTGGATCAGGGATGCTGCAGGTACATGTGTGGGGCTGCAACAGTGCTCCGGCCCCACACATGTCACACAACAAACATACTGACACACACTCAAATAAACACATACAGACACACATACACATACATACATACAAGCATCTATAAGCCAAATTTAAAAGATTAAATAAGAAAACAACCCAAAATTAAAGACAATTGAGTAAAACATAATATAATAATTACATACAGCACCCTGTAGCAATAAAATTGGAAAAAACAATTACCTTTTGTACTAATAATTTCTTCTCCTCATCAGTAAAATTCTTCTTTTTCCGTTTTCTGTCATCAGATTTCTCTGGAAAAGTATTCTCAGGGGATTCCACATTTTCCAAATCTTCCAAATCAGGTACTGATTTGGAATTATCAGCCAAATTGCTTTGGCTACAAGAAGGAAGGCTTTCCTGCGGAGTTTCACAATTTGATTCTCTGGATGGCTGATTTACAAAATTTTGCTGAATAAATTTAGCAAAAAGATCATTCAGTAATGAGGGGTCCAGGTTAGCCATGTTCGCCAAGGTGGATGTGAACTGTGGATTTGCGACTTTTCAGTCAGGCTCATAAAACGTGCGACATTTACACGGTAAATTTAGATAAACGTGCGACTTTTCAAAAATAGCGTGCGACTTTTTAAAAACTGACTAGACGCAAGCAAAAGTGACCTTTAGAAACCTCATTTATCAAAGAAGCCATGGACCAATGATAAATCACATTTGGAACTAAATGACTTTGGCCATATCCAGAAGTGGAGTAAGTAGAGAGGCCAATGATAAATCCCCCCCCCTAAGTATTTTTCTTTTATGATAAATGCCATATCAGAAAAAAATGTAAATGCCCGAATCACCTTTTTTTTGGTTGCTTTTTCTCCCAAAAAAAATTGAATAAAAAGTGATCAAAAAGCTATACATAACCCAGTATGGTATCAATAAAAACTACAGATTGCTCAGCAAAAAAAGAACCTTTAAACAGCTTTATAGTAAGAAACATCAAAAAGTTAGGGTCCGTTCAGACGGCCGTGGTATTGCTGATCAGCAAAAATGCAGATTCGCAATACCACAGATGCTGACCAGTGTGTGTTCCGCAATTTGCAGAACACATGGCCCGGCACCCCATTCAAAATGCCCTTCTTGACAAGAATAGGACATGTTCTATTTTTTCTTGTGGAGCCACGGCATGGAGCGGCGGCTCAGCAAGATTGAAATGAATGGGGCTCCATCTATTCCGCAAAATTGCAGAATAGATGCGGCCCCATTCACACGACCGTGATAAGCCCTAATGAGTGTCAGAATATGGTGGCGCAATAAGAAATTTTCCCCCCAAAGTTCTTTATTCCTTAAAAGAGTTTAAACATAAAAACAATATAAAATTGGTATCCCTGTGATTTTACTGACTCACAAATTGTGTCCCCAACCCAGTATACGTCATTAAAGCACAATTCATAAAACAATATTCTGCAAACAAACAAAAAAAATAAAACAACAAGAAGCCCTTATATGGCTTTATATGTAAATGGCTTTAGGAAGGAAAGGAGTAAAAAAGGGAACATGAAAAAATGAAGGAGTAATGGTTATTAGTAAATATTTATATTGAGGCTTCTCCATTGTCTGTGGGAATAAGTATAATGTGAATATTAATCTCATGATTAAAGTGACCTTGACCTTTTCTTTAGATTAGGCTTTTCAAAGAACCATCAGTGACATTGTAGGCTCAGCTGATATTAGTCGTTCTTTGGGGAAGCTCACGATTCTACTATTTGGGGTTAATGCATACTACAGTATGTTGTAGATAACCCGCCATTGAGAAAGAATGCTTACCTCTGACTCCACTTAACATTGTATATAATCCCATGTTTTAGACCTCTCCTCCAATCCATGCTACCTCAAAGTCGTCTCATGTATGATCTCCTATTGTTCCTTTTTATTAATATTGTTATTTACAGAATGAAGGGAATTCTGAGCACTAATGTGATCTAATTCATCTAAATGTATGCATATTTTTGTATATTAAAGGAAATACACTATTAGGAAATCAGGAGAGGAGAAATAATGACATTTCCTGTTCCAGCTCACTTGTCAGCTTTGTTGTATAGGCTGGGACAGTGTGGACAGAAGTCATTTAATGACAGCCCTACTGTACTGTTGGAGACCAAAATAGGGCAGAATCTTAACACTATGTCTTATATATACATATGAAGCTCTGTATACATCTCCCCTTCTACTACCTGGTCACTGGGGGAGAAGCTGCACTCGGGGACTGACTGGAAACCTAAAGTAGCTCTGTAAAAAAAAATTAAATAAAAGTGGTCTTATGTTGTAGACAGGTCCAAAGAGGCAGAAGATGGGGCAATACAAGTAGGCAAGTAGGCAGGGATAGTACTACCATATCGTAGCACAAAATACCACCCCATCAGAACCAAATACCTAAGTGCAGCACAAAACACTGCCTCAGCAGCACCAAATAATACGGTGCAGAACAATACTGCCACCCTCACCATTGTATTCAACTGTATCAACGTCCTGAGGATGACGATGCAGTTGAATTCAGGAGACCTGCTGCTGGCCAGTTGCATTAGTATCAGCATTAATTAATGCTGAGTTCATGAGATCATTATGAACCCGGCTGGTTCACGAGAAGGGCTTGGGCTGCGCCCTGTCCAGGGGCGGACTTGAAACTTAAAGTGGCCCTAGAAAAAAATCTAAAAGTGGCCCCATTTTGTAGGCAGGTCCAAATTAACAGAAGACAGGGCAACACAAGTAGGTGGGGTCAACAATACCATAGTGCAAAATACCATCCCAGTAGAACAAAATAACACAGTGTAGCATAATATACTACCCCAATAGATGTCCTCCTCCTCCAGTTGTCTATGGAGCAGGGGGCTTAGGAGGTGAGGTGCAGGCCACAGCAGTTGAATTCAGAAGGACATGTGTGGTCACTGGCTGGGTATATGAGTATCTGATTCTCACAGTGTTAATTACTTTTGAGAACTCATTATGTACACTGTGAGGAGCAGAGAGGAGGAATTGGGCTTGCCCCCTTGGTCATTGGCCCACTGGGAAATTTCCCTGTAGGGTCTATGGTCAATCTGCCCCTGCCCCTGTCCATCGACCCACTGGGAAATTTTCCTGTGGGGTCAATGGCCACTCTGCCCCTGTATGTACTCCATCATTTCCTAGAGACTGTCATAGTCTATGACATTTTTCATCATTTTTTCCAGCTCCTGAAGCCAGAGATCGGTAAATCATTTCTTTCGAATCCAAATTTGACCTACATTTTTCATAAGAGAGACTTTTTTCAGGCATTCAAACTACTTACAATTGAGATACAATCAAATCATACCCAAGTCAAATCACAAGACCAATTCAGATGAATCAGACCTCAAACTAATTTTAAGAAATTCGCTCATCTCTACCCAGAATTTCTCTAATTCATGGGGAATTGAATGCAATACATGATAAAGTTTTTAAGTACAGTAGCTGTTTGAAGTTGGAAAATAGTTGCTTTATTCCAGAATGACATTGGATTGGGTTTGGTATTGCAGATGACATGAATGGCGCTGACCAGCAATACCAGACACAGCTCACGGACAAGAGTGTCATTCTTACCGAGAGCAGCCATGTTTTTCTTATTTCAAACAACCTCTATAATAAAGGCCGATAGAAATGACTCCGTTCTCTAGAATAATTCTCCTGATTAGTCGATATATTTCAAAACAAAGTAAAAAAAAAAGTATTTAAAAAATCCAGTAATCTTAGGAGTCAATGTAGCATATGGGATATGCAGTGAATTGATAATAGTAATTACAATAATACTAATTGTTAGAAAAGGAAATTTGTTGTACAACAGAAAATCGCATAGAGCCGGGATGATTAGTTATGGAGGATGAGCATTAGTCTTGTGGATTAGTTGTCAGCACAGAGAATGAAAAAGCTGCTTGCTAAAAATTAACAAATGTTAAATATAACTATGTAATCTGCTGCGTTACATTCAGTCTTTAGCATCAAAATCCCAGATCTTCTTTTAAGCTGCAAACAGATTTAGAAAAAAAAAATCCTCCTTGCATAGTTTCTTCATAGTATCCACAGCCAACAGCAAAATAAAATGCAAACCTAATGATAGAAACACACACAGAAGTTATTAATCAGACCCTGCATCCTCGGCCAGAAAATATTATATATAGGAAAAGCATTAAGAAGTGATCACTACTTATTTTTGCAGATATTGTAATAAAAAGTTACTACCTACAGCCCTGCCAGGACCTTCCTCCTCAATGACATCACCACGGGTCCTTGCACTTCATGTGTGGACATTTTTCTATAGTGTAAGCTGTAAATGTTTTGCTGTACAGAAATTGACAAATGTACATAACAATGGGAGGGACAAGATTTAGTCAGAAAATGGATGGAAGCGGGGGGTCCAGGGAAAGACTTGTAAGGTCAGAAAAGACCAGGAGACCAGATCGAAGCTCCATGAAAGGTTGGACACAGTTTTGGTCTTGTATGAAGGAAAGTCAGGCAAACCATGAGGTAGATTTAAAGGGGTTTTGGGGACTTGGATACTAATGACCTATCCTGAGGGTAAGTCATTGATATCAGATCGGTGGAAGTTGGTCCCCCAACCAATCAGCAATTTCAGCCAGCCACTGGTGCCAGAAACTATACAGTGGTCAGACCCATTGTACAGTGTCTGGTGCAAATGCTGCCAAAACAGCTGATCAACGTTGGGTGTCAGACCCCCACTGATCTGACATTGATGACATCTCTTAAGGACCAATACAAGACTACACGTGTGGTTTTTGGAACAATGAAATTTTCATGTCCTTGTAATCTGAGGTCTAATGTCAGTGGTGTACCTTGAAGCTCCTGGGCTTCAACTCAAATCTGTATTCACAGCATTTTTAAAAGTTTTGTAAACTTTTTTGGGCTGGATAAACCCTCTAAGATGTCCATACACGGATTGACCAACCATTTAAAGTTCATTGAGACAACCCAACTTTCCCCCAGATGACAGTGACAGATCGTCCCAATCTTTTTGCCCAATCCTTTTGTTCTCAAAGGACAATAGAGGTGTCTGGGAAGGGCGTAATCCTCTCACCCCATTGAAAACACATGCATGTTCAGCCAAGAGTTTATGGAGACGTATAGTCAGCCTTAGGCGACTTTCACACTAGCGTTTTAAAATTCCGGTATTGAGTTCCGTCATAGGGGCTCAATACCGGAATAAAACGCTTCAGTTTTGTCCCCATTCATTGTCAATGGGGACAAAACTGAACTGAAGACAACGGAATGCTCCTGATAGACAGAAGGATGCCAAAGCGACACCAGCGCCACATGTGACACCACTGCCAAGAGCGCTCTGATGGAGGCTAAGCATGATGTACAATGCCAGAGCCAGGCTCCAATACCAGTGAGTACAGACATATATTATATCATACATTGAAAGCAATATAGGGAGCAGTGCATGGCACTTGGGCCTCAGCCCAACCACTGCTTGGCCCAGCTAGTCCATCATTCTCACCGGGACCCTGGTGGAAATACCAGCAGTACTGTTCTAATAACAGTCCTGCATGTAAATGATTGCAGCTATAGTCTGATTAGGCACTGGGTCTTGCCACAAGAAAGTGCTTGCACCGCTCTACTATAAAAAGGTTCTCAGAGGTACTTTTGGGTAGTGTACCTTTTGGTAAGAGATTGTTGACTGCTAGACATGCCTCTACCATGCACTCAAATAAATTTTTGCCCAGTTGACAGACTTTGAGAAGGGGTACATCATTGGACTAAGAGAAACAGGATAGTCATTTCGATGAATTATCCACGATCTAGGCCGTTCTGACCTAGCTGCTAGGTCGTGTTGGCAGCAGTGGTTATGTGAGCGCAAGCACATGGAGAACAGGACAGACCACCAGCAGAGAGGATTGTTTGATCTGCCAACAAGCATGAGCACAATTACGTTGTCCACCACACAGACACAGGTAGATCCTTTATTTTCTGGACTGTTTTCAGGCCTTGGCAGAAGGAAAGTCAGCCACTGTCGCCTTCACTTGCAGTGGTGTCATGAATGAGAAACCTGGATTCCTATGGACTAGAACCTTATTGTCTTTAGTGACTAATCCAGGTTATGTTTGGGATCCCACAACAGTCGAGTTCGAGTACGGAGACCATGTGTTGAGTGCACAATCCTGCCTTTTCGACACACTGCCCCAACTGCTGATGTAATATAGCATGGAGCAACAACCCACCTTTGCCACGCTCCCATTTGGAAACTACAAACAAGAGAAAGTCGATCCCGTAGCCCAAGGAACCAGCTGTAGGTAAGTAAGAACTTGATTCTTTTATTAGTAGCTAACGGTACCAACGCGTTTCGGGGTGTAAGAACTCCTTCATCAGGTACAGAATAAGCTGCTATATGTTTACAAACACAAGGCACATTTAAATAGTCTAAAAAAATGCCAAACACAGGGGTGTAGGGGAAGGGAAAAAGGTGGGACAAGGTTCATTAGCATATTTGAATAAATAAGATACAAAGTAATCGATCATGCTACCCATTTGGAAACTGGCAAGGGTGATACAAAAAATGCCAGTTGTGACTAAAAAGTTTAGCATTTTGTTTACGTCAGAAAAACATAGGGACATAATAAATTCCCGCCTATATGTTTTCAACACTGCAAAAACACTGCACAAATTTCAGGTTGACTCTCCAGTCATACAGTGGGGTCAGAGGACCTCCATTATCTTGATGGATGGAGTACCAAGCAGTCAGACATTTACCCCTATCCACTGGTTAGGAAATAAGTATTAAATCTTTGGATAACACCTTTAAAGATGTCATCTATGTCCCTACTGTACACACTGTGACTCTATCCAATCATACTTATAGTTACATATAGTAGTTACATGGTTAAGACATAAGTCCATCAAGTTCAACCAAAGGATCGGTGGAGATATGAATTTTACAAAAGGAGGGTGAGACCCGGACTACATATTTTCCTATACATTAAAGGGGTGGTCCGCTTTATTTATATTACTGACCTATCGTCAGGATAGGTAATCAATATCAGATCCATGGGGGGCCAACAACTGGCACCGTTGCCGATCAGCCGTTTGAAAAGAAGGCCATGCTCATACGAACGCTTCCTTCACTTCACTGTTTACCTGCTCGCCATCACAACTGCAGTTCAGTGGGGATGGCTCCTTAGTATTCAAGTGAATGCAAAAGGAGCCGTCCCATAGTAATGCATGGCACGGCTTAGGTGTAGTTACATCTGCAAGCAGGTAAACAATGAAAGATTGATTGCGGCCATTGCTGATGTCGGCCTCCCACTGATCTGATTATGATGACCTATGCTGAGAATAGGTCATTTAAATATAAATAAAGTGGACAACCCCTTTAGGGCTCATGTACACGACCATGTTTTTTGTTCACATCGCGATCACATTTTCGCTGATTGGATGCGGACCTATTCACTTCAATTAGGTAGATCGGCACACGGGTGTCCATTCCATGGTACCTGTAAAAAAAAAAAACAGTAGCATGTCCTATACTTGTTCATTTTTACAGACAAGGATAGGACTGTTCTATAGATGACAGGATGTTCCATTCTGCAAAATGGGAACGCACGTGGCCGGAATGCATGTTTTGCGGATCTGCAATTTGCAGACCACAAAAAAGCCTACGGCCATGTGTATGAGCCCTTAAAGTCATTTTCTTTAAAGAATTCATCCAAACTCTTTTTAAAACTTTCCACTGTTCCTTGAAGAAGTCTATTCCACAGATTCACAGTTCTTACAGTAAAGAATCCTTGACGCTTCTGGGTCCTTTCTTCTGCAGCTCCTCCTTGTCAGAACTTCAGGAGGCAGTTGAAGGATGAAACTGAGAATGTGCGGCCATCTCAGTTAGCAGGACAAAGAAATAAGAAAAAAACAACCAGCAGGTGGCCACTAAACAGATATATTTTATTGAATGACTCAGTGGCTATGCTAAATTTTAATTACATGCAATTACTAAAAATATTCACTCCAGGCACTGGTTTGAACACTAAAATATTTCTCATGGGACAAACCCTGTAAGGCTTAGTTGTCAATATAGTTCTTCATTTCCAAGATAAGAAGAAAGATAGATAGAAGAATAACAGAGGAACAGCACGATGCAGATTTTAAAAAATAAGGATGCTCCACAAATTTTGTTTATTTTATGAGTAAACTTTTTGGCAAGAAAGTCTGATCACCTGGTATAAAGAAAACTGAGAAGACGTTACTAGAGATGTTACCTAATACACTGCGCCATCATATGATGTCATTTTATGTTATTATATCCAGTTTGATAAATTCTAACGTATAGATAGAGACACCATGTAAACTCTGCCTATTGATGAAGCTGTTGTATGGGAACGCGCTGTCATTTTGTGTGCGGAACAATGCACTTCCATTAGCACAATGGTACATGACAGTCAAGGAACGAGACTGCTTGTCACGTGCCATCCAGTGCCACATTAAGAGCTGGCTGGTAATGCGATGCTGTAACCGCCGTGTGCTACGTCTTAAGTGTTCTGCAAATCAAAAAACTATCTTCTGAATAAAATAGCTCTACCAGGCAAACTCCTT
>ONZH01028542.1:0-45128 GCA_900303285.1 Rhinella marina
GTCATAGAAGGTTAAGTCAAGTCCATATATTCAGTCTTGGCACCTCAGGTCGGAAGCCTTGGTTTCTTTACCACAGGTTATAGGTCATAGAAGGTGAAGTCTGTCCATATATTCAGTCTTGGCACCTCAGGTCGGAAGCCTTGGTTTCTTTACCACAGGTGTGTAGGTCATAGATGGTGAAGTCAGTCCATATATTCAGTCTTGGCACCTCAGGTCGGAAGCCTTGGTTTCTTTACCACAGGTGTGTAGGTCATAGATGGTGAAGTCAGTCCATATACTGTATCATCCTATAAAACAGGTACAAGATATGTAATCATTGAGTCTCAATGGTCTTAATGTGTTCAGTGTGCATGTCCATTGGGCTTCCTTTCTTAAAGGGAACCTGTCATCACCTTTATGCTGCTCGTACTAACAATAGAATAAAGTAGAGACAGGTGAGTTGATTTCAGCGGTCTGTCATTTATAAGTTAAAAGTAAATGGTTGCCGAGAACCAACATCACAATCACTGCAGATTAGGCCTGGAAAAGAGTCACGGCCCCCTGAGAAGAGTCCTGGTTATTCATGAATTCTTGCTCTCCCCGCCCACCTGATGATGACTGACAGGCTTCTACCTAGTTTTCTCCCTTTCTCTCTAGGAGAGAACTGCCAATCATCAGCAGATGGGCGGGAGAGCAGGAGATTAGGAATAACCATGACTCTTCTAAAGCAGATTTAACTCTTTTCAAGACATGTGCTGCAATGATTAAGATGCTGGTTCTCAGCAACCATTTACTTTTAGCTCATGAGTGACACACCGCTGACATCAGCATTTCTGTCACTACTTTATGGTGCCCTCAGTGAGGTCACCATAAAGTTGATGACAGGTTCCCTTTAATAGTAACACATCGATGTTCCCACCTCTTGGTGGCGCTCCTACGTGTTCTCTACCCTGAAAGCTTACACAATTGGTTATATTCGGGTGGTGACTTCACTAGGCGTGTTTTCACGCTTGCTGATATTCAGGAGATGTTCGCCAATCCTTGTCCTGAATTCACGCTTCGTTTTACCCACATACTTCTTTTTACAGATATAAGCATCCACCTAACCCTAACCCCACTGTCCTGCCCTTTATAAATGATCTAATCTTATGTCTGCATCCAGTGTCTGTGTAGTCATTGTGCCCCTTTATGAGTCACTCTGCATGCTCTGCACCCGCTACATCTACCATTTGGCTTTGTTGATAACCCTGTTTCAGTTGCTGGAGTATTGATGGCACTGTGTACTAGTCTGTCCTTAATATTCGCCCCTCGCCGATAATCAGCAGATACTAGGTGGCCCACATCAGGATGAGATTTGAGAATACTCCAGTTATCTTTCAAGATTTCACGAAACTCCTTGTGTGCAACGTCAAATGTACGGATCCTATGATGCGAGGTTGAACATCTGTTACCGCTTTCTGGTGTAGCAGGTCCTCTCTATTACATGCGGCCAAGTGTTGATAAGTGAGGATTCTGAATAAATCTTCTCTGAAGCTCATTAGAAACCTTTCTGAAATCATCCCAGTTCCGTCGGGCTCTGAGATACTGGCCTTTTGGGATACCGTTTCAGTGGGACCAGATGGCTACTGGCTTTTAGTAGCTGGTATTAGTGGGTTTCTGGAACATTTTAGTTGTTAATTTCCCCGAATGGTTTTTATTAATAGATAAATTATGGAATGTGAGTTGGTTCTCATCTGATTCAGATGTACATTGTCTATGAACCTCATCTACATACTGATGGATGAGGTCCCTGTTCCATTTCCTCACTAAACACCACGGTCTTCTCCCACCAGCCCAGGTAGAGATTAGCAAACGTGGTGGCACACGGGCTCCCCATCGCAACTCCTCCGAACTAGTGGTATATCCTGCAATCAGACACAAAGACATTGTGGCTTAAGATGAAACTCAGCAACTTAATAACAAGATCGTTGTGTTTGGCCAGATTCGAGCCCCTTTCCATCAGGAAAGACCGCACCGCCTCACAGCCCTTCTAATGCGGTATAGAGCTGTAGAGGTCCTCTAGGCTCGCTAAGAGGGTGCTTTCATCACAAGATACGTCATTGAGATGCCTCAAAACGTCCATTGAATCTCTCATGTCAGATGGAAGACTCGTCACGAAACATCTCAGAATCTTATCCACGTAAATACTTATTTTTTCTGTTCAGAGACTATTGGTCTACTCTTCAATGGGTTCTCTCCAATTTTAGTAGTTTTTGTGTTTCCTCCCAGTGATTACCCAACTTCTTTCCAGGATGAGCCTTAGGTATGGTAAGGCCACCATTGTGCACCCATGGTCATCTTGCATTGGTCTACAAGGGTCACCATGTCCACCTTGAAAGTTACAGCTGAGATCGGAAAAAAATTGGACTAGTCTGGGGAATTAATGAGATCCCGTATGCACAGATCATAAATCATCTCAGCTGATGTACAAAGTCTACACAGTTCATAGTATAGACTCAGCTGATGTTTGGATAAGCGGCAGAGTACACAGCTCACAAAGAGTCTCCGCTGATTATAGACGCACCTTGTGATACACAAACATTAATCACAGGGGAACAATGAGTCAGGGAGATCTCGGTGACCGTCACTTCAGCCATTCATTCCTTGGATCCACATGGAGCTCGTGGATCAAATCTTCAGCCTCTGACTGCTGAGAATTATACCCCCCCAACCCCTGAACGTCTTGCAGATACTAATAAATAAACTCATGAGACAATCATCTTTTGTGTCATAATAACCAAAACAATTCCTCGGAGTGTAAGAAGCAGTATCTGTGGGCAAGTCCGCCTTCTCACTCAGAATTGTTGCAACACACCGACCTCCACCGAGGAGTCCGTGTCCCTCTACACGGCGCCATCACCCCCCACCCAACAAGAACAACGCTTGCTCCATGCCATCCTGCAAGCCACATAGAAAGATGTCTAAGCCGGTGTCATTTGAGGTGGATGCCATCAGGCCTCATCAATCACTGGTTGTCACCTTCCAGCTGGTGGTGGCGCACTACCATGCCAGCCCGAGACCATACAAAATGGGTAATACGCGCATTGACTGTTCTCCTAGCCCTCTCTACCGCATGTGCACCCCTAGCTCGGTGCCAGGTCACCCTGGGAATAATTTCAGACCAGACAAGGACAACTTCGTGAAAAAAGGAAGGGAGCCATTCAAGAGATGGATGACCAAAATGACAGGGGGAGTGCACAACTTTACTTAGCTCAACCACGTCCGGCAGGACTTGTGACCAGAGGAGGCCCCGGACACCTCACCACGTGACTTGGACATTACAAATACCGAGGCTGCGGCCACCCGGACGGTATTCTGATCTTTGCCCCAGATGTTGAGATCCAAAGAACTTAGGACTAAATGTCATAACAGGGCGAGCACGGGAGGAGATGAAGAGGTCAGCTCATTGATACAATAAACCACCGCCATGTTGTCAGTCCAAAAAGACAACCGTTTGTTCTGAAGTTCAGGAGCCCATAAACTGAAGGCAACAATGAAGTAGAAAACTTCGAGGAGTGTAACGTTAGAGGAGAACGGAATATGGCCCCAAAACTGGTGGATCCCGCCGTGTCGGTAAAAAGGGACATATCTACACTAGACGTTTCTGGACCTTGGTAACATGTGTGGCCATTATAACAACGCAAGAAATCCTGCCAAAAGCGTTTTCTTCTGACAAGGGAACGCCAAAACGGGCCATGAAAAAATGGAAGCAGGAATGTCTAGCAGGAATTGACATTGAGGGGATTCGCCTGGGGAAACAAACAGGAAATTATCCAGGTAATTGAAGATGGAATGTAATCCCGTTTCATAACGGAAAGCCCATTCCAAGAAATGGAAAGAGTTGGAACCCATTAGAACTGAACAGCCTCTAAAGTCTAGTTGATCATACTGTTGGTGAACCAGGTGCCTCCAGCTTTTTTCTGAACTCTTCTTTCAGCATTCGCCACCAGCTGTGATTCACACTGACAGTCCGCTGTCTCTAGTCTCTGGTCCAATTTACTGATCTGGTGGTGATGCGGACCACAGCAGGCTGCGCTGCTCTCCACCACTCTCCTCTGCTCTCTGCTTGACACACACAGCACACAGGATCCTGCCTTACATCGGACCCCGTCACAGATCACTTCCCCCAGGAATCATCTTCTACAGGAGCGGTGCAGACCTCATATTACTGATCTGTCATTACATCAGGACATTGGGAAGCACAACCCAGGGGATACACAAAGGAGTCCACCTGATATCTCCACCCTCCTCCCCTGACAGATCTGGGACTGAGGGTAAAATGAAGCTGCAGAGGATGGTAAGTGCACAGTGACCCCGGGGTCAGGAATGATAGCCAGCATCATTGATGTGCCCCCCAGTTATTGGGGTGTCTGCTTTGGACGGCCCCCCTCCCCTAGTAGCTGGCCTGTTTTCAAGGGATCCTACTGCTGGAATGGATGATCGGATGTTATCTGGAGGAACCCCCTTATATGATGTCCATGTGTCTTCAAGGAACGCAAAAAACGAAATGCAACAGCATTCTGCAAACTCAAACAATCAAATAAGTACATATAATACCGCCATCTTCAACATATACATGAAACTAGCGCTTCGTTAGAAATGTGAGATTCTTGGCAAATACTTTTGTACAAAATTATTTGAGCCCGTCTGCCAAACGTCAAAGCGATCTCTTTTAGACGGGAACCTAACACTAAATAGCATATTCACTGAGTGCCATAATAGCCAGAGGATGCAGGCTCCACATGCATGCTAAGCCAACATTAAATTTACCTCATATGGCGCCAAAATGGCCTCCACCTAGGAGAGGTGAGTACAGAGTGTCCCAACCATATCCGTGGAAGAAATATTTCGCAGCCAGAGGTGTAATACAAAGCTCTTGGGCCCTAATACAGAATCAGAACCAGGGGCCCCAACTACGAAGGGTCATTATAACTCCGCCATCCTCTCATGTGGTACAGGAGCAGCTCCGCCACTTCCTGGTACAGCAAATTCATGGATCCGGGACACAGATGTCACTTGTGGCTCCATACGGTTGTCACACGGATCAGCTGCCTTGCTGCATTTGTTTGCCATTTTAGCATATGTTTTTTTAGGGAATTCTCATGATCTGTTCTCATGGTAGACGTATGTTATATAAGTAACTATGGAGGCTCTCCAACTACTCTCATCTACTGATACCCAGCCCGATATAACTACCAGACGTAACAGAGCTGACCGAGAGTAAGGCATCCTGTGAAGACATGGTTAACTACAAGGTGACGGTGGCTACAGGCAATGACCTCACTTCTGGGACCATCGATACCATCGCCATCAGCATTGTGGGGGTGAAAGGAAAAAGCCCTAAGAAGAAGCTGTCCCACCTGTGGCTACCTGGACAGGTGAGAGTTCTCCAAGTGTTTGTGTCCCATTGGCAGCAGAGTCACAGTGGGCTTCCTGTCTACTCCATCCATGGCTGGATAAAGATCATGGTGAGCAGGTCACCATGGACCCCTCAAGACCAGTGGGCTCTGTAACCTAGCCCGGGGCTGACACTAGCTCTACTTATCACTAAGCTCTGTGGTGGCCCTGGTGCTCACTTATCACTAAGCTCTGTTGTGGCCCTGGTGCTCACTTATCACTAAGCTCTGTTGTGGCCCTGGTGCTCACTTATCACTAAGCTCTGTGGTGGCCCTGGTGCTCACTTATCACTAAGCTCTGTGGTGGCCCTGGTGCTCACTTATCACTAAGCTCTGTGGTGGCCCTGGTGCTCACTTATCACTAAGCTCTGTGGTGGCCCTGGTGCTCACTTATCACTAAGCTCTGTGGTGGCCCTGGTGCTCACTTATCACTAAGCTCTGTGGTGGCCCTGGGCTCACTTATCACTAAGCTCTGTGGTGGCCCTGGTGCTCTACTTATCACTAAGCTCTGTGGTGGCCCTGCTGCTCACTTATCACTAAGCTCTGTGGTGGCCCTGGTGCTCTACTTATCACTAAGCTCTGTGGTGCCCTGGTGCTCACTTATCACTAAGCTCTGTGGTGGCCCTGGTGCTCACTTATCACTAAGCTCTGTGGTGGCCCTGGTGCTCACTTATCACTAAGCTCTGTGGTGGCCCTGGTGCTCACTTATCACTAAGCTCTGTGGTGGCCCTGGTGCTCTACTTATCACTAAGCTCTGGTGGTGGCCCTGCTGCTCACTTATCACTAAGCTCTGTGGTGGCCCTGGTGCTCTACTTATCACTAAGCTCTGTGGTGGCCCTGGTGCTCACTTATCACTAAGCTCTGTTGTGGCCCTGGTGCTCACTTATCACTAAGCTCTGTGGTGGCCCTGGTGTCCTACAGCTCTGGTGTCATGGATTGAATTTCTTCTAGAGGCCACATATTCATATATTTATATATATTTATGAGGGTTTCCTTTAGATTAGCCATGTTGCTCATGCTGACTCTTAAGTCTCTGTAATATTGGTTGTAGTGATCAGGGACATATAATATACTGAAGAGGAAAAGTTCACCAGAAATGGGGTCTCAGATTTCAGCAGTCATGGGAAATTCTCCAGCTATTGAGATCCATGATCTGGAGTATATGAGGTATATGAGATGCTGAGGAGCACAGTCCTCCTAGTATGACACCAGCAGCATACATTATGATGATGAACACAATGCCCCTACAGCTGGAGTTCCCAAGATTAGTGATCAGGGCCCTAAGCTGAGGAGCACATTTCACCTAGAGATGAGGTCCTCGATATTAGTGATCAGCAGCGTACGATATTATAAGTCTGATTTTGTTTTTAATTTAAAAAATGACCCCTTTCTTGATAGCAGCAGTAGAGTACGGAGTCTATGGAACAGGAGATGCTATGTAAGGGAAGTAGTATTAGTAGTAGCTGCAGCAATACAGCATGGAACTTGCTGGTAGGCAGGCAGACAGCGGCAGAGGAATGATGCCAGCAGCAGATATGAGGGAACAGATGGAGCGTTTCAGATTGTTATGCAAATTATATTTTTATCTGATTTTCCTAAATGGTCGATGCAAATGACAATCAGTATAGTTTTAAAGTCCTCAATCGAGTATAAGTCACATTTCATTGTACAAACCTCACAACGAAAACAGTTTTTTTTTTTTTTTTCGCAAATTAAAAAACTCAAACTTGCATTTTCTAGGTTGTAAAGAACTGAAAATGGTCGTTTGTTGAATTTGCAGCATTACCAGATCACATTTACTGAAATCAGAAGCTATTTAAAAAAAACCATTTTAATGGCCCAAGTTACGTGTTCACATAGAAGCCTTTTTCCGATGTCACCTTCACTACTCTTGCATCCATTGAGCTTGTGAGTTTTTGGAGAGTTCCTTCTTGTATTTATTTGCCAGATTTCAGCATAGTCTCCCAGAGCTGCTGTTTTCATGTGAACTGACTCCCATCCTCATGGATTTTTTGCTTGAGGATAATCCAAAGGTTCTCAATAGGGTTTAGGTGAGGGGAGATCTACTTTATGCCCCCAGTAGCCTCAGAGGTCTTCTGTGCAGCATGAGATGGTGCATTGTAAGCATGAAGATGGTTCTGCTTTTTGTACCATGGAAGAAAGTGGTCAGTCTATATACTTTGCCAAGGTCACCTTCACACCTTTGGGGACCCTAAAGGGGTCTACCAGCTCTCTCCCCATGAAAACATGACTTTTCGGGACATTATGGCTACCAACCATCCACTACTTCATCCATCTGGACCATCCAGGGTTGCACTGCCCTCATCAGTTCAATAAGTCTTCACTTCTGCTTCTTAGCACTGTTTAGGGGTGGCCGAATGGTAGGTTTGTGTACAACTGTAGCTTCTGGAGGATCCTACACCTCGACTTTCACAGACTCCAGAGGCCCCGGCAGCTTCACACACCTGCTTGCTCTTTTGTGATGGCATTTTAGAAGTTGCTCTCTTAATAGGATTAATTTGTCTGGCAGAAACCTTCCTCATTCTGCCTTTATCTGCAGGAACCCGTCTGTGCCCTGGATCAGCCACAATCTCTTCACAGTGCGATGATCACACTTATGTTTTTGTGAAATCTCTAATGTTTTCATACCTTGTCCAAGACATTGTGCACTATTTGATGCTTTTTGTCAGAGAGATGCTTTTTCTTTCCCATATTGCTTGAACCCTGTGGCCTACTTAATAATGTGGGACATCCTTCTTAAGCAGTTAACCTTTCATTGGGCTCAGCTGGCAAACTAATCATCACAGGTGTTTGAGATTGATTTCAGTGATCCAACAAGCCCAGAGACACAAACCATCCAGGAGTGTAACACCTTAAGGACCCTGCCATTTTTCACCTTAAGGACCAGGCCATTTTTAGCAAATCTGACATGTCTCACTTTATGTGGTGATAACTTTAGAACGCTTTTACTTATCCAGGCCATTCTAAGATTGTTTTCTCGTCACATATTGTGCTTCATGACAGTGGTAAATTTGAGTCAAAATATTTCATTCTTATTTATAAAAAAAATACCAAATTTACCAAAAATTTAGAAAAATTTGCAAATTTCCAAATGTCAATTTCTCTACTTTTAAAATACATAGTAATGCCTCCAAAAATAGTTATGACTTTACATTCCCCATGTGTCTACTTCAGGTTTGGATCACTTTGAAAATTACATTTTATTTTTTTGGGACGTTAGAAGGCTTAGAAATTTATAAGCAAATCTTGAAAATTTTTCAAAACATTTTCAAAACCCACTTTTTAAGGACCAGTTCAGGTCTGAAGTCACTTTGTGAGGCTTCCATCATAGAAACCACCCAAAAATGACCCCATTTTAGAAACTACACCCCTCAAGGTATTCAAAACTGATTTTACAAATGTTATTAACCCTTTAGGTATTCCACAAGAATTAAAGGAAAATGTAGCCAAAATTTCCGAATTTCACTTTTTTGACAGATTTTCCATATGAATCATTTTATTCTGAGAATAAAGCAAGGGTTAACTGCCAAACAAAACTCAGTAATTATTACCCTGATTCTGTAGTTTACAGAAATGCCCAATTTGTGATCATAAACTGCTGTACAGGCACACGGCAGGGCGCAGAAGGAAAGGAACGCCAGGGCAGATTTCACTGGAAAAAGTTTAAGTTGCCATGTCACATTTGATGCACCCCTAGAGTAGGAAACTCCAAAAAACTGACCCCATTTTGGAAACTACGGGATTTAAGGCTTCATTCACACGACCGTATGTGTTTTGCAGTCCGCAAATTGCGGATCCGCAAAAAAAAACGGATGACGTTCCGTATGGCATCCGTGTTTCCGTTTTTTGCTGATCCATTGTCAGCAAAACGGACAAGAATAGGACATGTTCTATCTTTTTTGCGGAACAGAAATACGGACATACGGAAACGGAATGCACACGGAGTACCTTCTGTTTTTTTTGCGGACCCATTGAAATGAATGAATGGTTCCGCATACGGTCTGCAAAAAAAACGGTACGGACACAGAAACAAAATACGGTCGTGTGAATGAAGCCTAAGTTGGCCTCACGGGGACCCGATGGCTTTAAAAGATGCCGCAATTGCCTTGCATGCCGCGGTCAGCTGAACACAGTCTACAAATGCTGGGAGTTGTAGTTTTGCAACAACTGGAGAGCCTCAGGTTGACCATCCCTGATATAGAGTATTGAGATCTCTATTTTCACAATGGTGGAACCAGAGAGCCATGAATTGCTGATATACCACGGGCCAGTGGGCTGAAGTGAAAAGGGGACAAAGAACCAAGAACGCCAATAACTTCTCAGCTTTGCTGTGGAAATAGAGACTTCCATCCTTCTGTGCTGAATAGAGCCCATCTCTACTATGGATGGTCCATTTGTAGATTTGACTATTAGTCTCCCCATTTTGTTTCTCTCAACCCCTGATGAGTCTGGTGACAGTGGACAGAAAGGAGTCACACTGGTTTTAAGTTAGGCACTATACAGGGATTTGGCCATTTTCAGGGGCAGGTTCCAGAAGGGGGCGCCCCTTTCAGGGTGGGTGCTCTGTATTCACGGTTTAACAGGTCCCCTTCCTTCATTGACAGGGTTGGGGTAGATCCTGAAATGCCAGCTTCATGCAACAATACAGGCACCCGGACCCCATCTTTATCATTACTTGGAACCACAGATTCCGATTGGTGCCAGATTATCATCACCTCGGTTGGGTTCCCAGTAAAACCATTTTCAACCTTCTAACATATGTCCTACTGTATGCTTGGTATGGTCATTTCCAAACCAGATGGGATCCATTTTGCTTTTCGACTTAGGAGTCCTATAGATATCTGATATATTCTGTGTTACTTCCGTCTTCATGCAGTGGTCACCACTTTGTTTTAGATTGTAATAAATAAAAGTTATATATTTTATTTTTAACATATTCCCCCTACTTTCCGTTAGAAGGCTTTTTTGAAGACTCTAGGAACAGTTCCCACATCTTCAGATTCCCCAGACGCCCTGTAGTCACCTGCACAAAGTGATAAGGTTTCCTTGCACCTGTTGATACCTTACACAACCTCCTGCTGAACACCCTGACCATAGGTCAGGCCTGTATAGTGGTGCCAGAAAGCCAAGGCAAGTGGCGCTTGAAGAAGATGTCAGGCCAGGTAATTGAGCTACATTCCTTTCTTTGCAAAAATTATTTCCTTGCATACAATTGTTACTTGCCACCTCACCACTCTGTGGGTAGGCCACTGTATTGACTCCTCATGCTGTTGCCACCTCACCACTCTATGACTGGGGCACTCTATTGACTCCTCATGCTGCTGCTACCTCTCCACTGTATTGACTCCTCATGCTGCTGCTACCTCTCCTCTCTGTCACTGGGCCACTGTGTTGATTCCTCATGCTGTTGCCACCTCACCACTCTGTGACTGGGCCACTATGTTGACTCCTCATGCTGCTGCCACCTCACCACTGTATTGACTCCTCATGCTGCTGCTACCTCTCCTCTCTGTCACTGGGCCACTGTGTTGATTCCTCATGCTGTTGCCCCCTCACCACTCTTTCACTGGGCAACTGTATTGACTTCTCATGCTGCTACCACCTCACCACTGTGTTGACTCCTCATGCTGTTGCCACCTCACCACTCTGTGACTGGGCCACTGTGTTGCCCCGAGAGCTCATGATCTAGACCACCACACACACGATGCATCACTGCCATCATAGAAACATAGAAGACGTGGCAGAAAAGCCCACCTGGTCCATCCCGCCCACCCATACATTATTTTTTCTTCATCTCAGGACAGACGTATGTTTCTCCCGGGAAGGTTTAAATTTACTTACAGTAGATTCCCAACCTTATCTGCTGAATGTTTGTTCCAAGCTTCAAGCACAATACTTTCTGACATTGCTCCTGATTAGAAAGTAGCGAATTTCTCAAAAATTCGTTTCAAACGGTTCGCCGAATTTTCCCAAAAAGATTTGATTCGATCTGAATTTATTTGTGATGAATTGCATTAAAAAACAGCTACAGTATTTCCTGGCTGCAGAGAGCCTGTATAGCGGTGTAGAACACTGTGCCTTGCAGTAACACGTATAGGGAGTCTGCTGTGGTAGTGACACAATACTGTGAGTCAGTATGACAGGGAGGTGACTGGAGTCGCTCTTAGAATCACTGCACACTTCACTTATTTAGACAGTTATGGGGCCAAAACTGACCAATTAACTCAAGTGTGAACTCAGCCTTACAGGTCAATGTCAGTGCAGAGGCCTAAGATTCTACTACAGAGTAAACGAGCGCACTCCTTTTACACCGTTGTCAGTTGATTCTACATAGATTTCTACAGAACCTGTTCCGTTACGCGCTGAGACAAGTAGAGCCCCCTGACAGAGTGGAGAGAGGGTCAGCAGTAAGGTTGCGTTGACTTCACTGCTTATTTTGCCCTTCTTCTGATCCGTCATAAAAACAACTTCAAAATACGGATCCTGCCTTTTGAACTTCCCCTTCACTCGGTCAGCATTTGGTTAGTAATCCATCAGTATTGCTAAGGCAAAGAAAAAATAACAGGAGTGGATCCAAAACAGAGATGACACGTGAATGAAATATGTTCATGTCTTCTGTGTTTTGTACCCACTCCTGCTTTTGGCTTCCAAATCATAAGCCAATCCTGAAGCAAAATAGGGACCATGTGATACAGGCCTCACGACTGCTCCAAAGACAGGGTCCGTTGTGTTTCTCATTTTTCCATCTTTCTGACAAATCAGAAGAAAGGCTAAAGAAATGGCGATGTCAACAAGGCCAAACAGGCACAATAGCGTCCCAGTGACAGAGTGGTGAGGTGGCAACAGCATGAGGAATCAACACAGTGGCCCAGTGACAGAGTGGTGAGGTGGCAACAGCTTGAGGAGTCAACACAGTGGCCCAGTCACAGAGTGGTGAAGTGGGGGGGTGGCAACTGCATGAGGAATCAACACAGTGGCCCAGTCACAGAGTGGTGAGGTGGCAACTGCATGAGGAATCAACACAGTGGCCCAGTGACAGAGTGGTGAGGTGGCAACAGATTGAGGAGTCAACACAGTGGCCCAGTCACAGAGTGGTGAGGTGACAACAGCATGAGGAGTCAACATAGTGGCCCAGTCACAGAGTGGTGAGGTGGCAACAGCTTGAGGAGTCAACACAGTGGCCCAGTCACAGAGTGGTGAGGTGGCAACAGCTTGAGGAGTCAACACAGTGGCCCAGTGACAGAGTGGTGAGGTGGCAACAGCTTGAGGAGTCAACACAGTGGTCCAGTCACAGAGTGGTGAGGTGGCAACAGCATGAGGAGTCAACACAGTGGCCCAGTGACAGAGTGGTGAGGTGGCAACAGCATGAGGAGTCAACACAGTGGCCCAGTCACAGAGTGGTGAGGTGGCAACAGCATGAAGAGTCAACACAGGTATGTGGCATCAGGTTGGTGGCAACATTGGAATAGTGACTGAAGCTTTGGTGTGGCACCCAGAATGATCTTGTCTAATGCATCAGGCACTGGCATGTGGCAATCCTGCTGATCCACGCCTGATTCATCTTCACAAAGGTCAGTCTCTCCACATTTTGGGTGGAAAGGCCAGTTCTCCTTGGAGTAACTATGCCCCCAGCCACACTAAACACCCACTCTGATGCCACACTACCAGCTGGGCAGGAAAGCTTGTCCAGGGAAAACTTGGCCAGTGGCTGCCCAGTAGTCCAGAGGATCTTTCATGTGAGATGGCAGGGTGTGGTCCAAGTATGCCTCCACGTGCTGGTTCAGGCTCCGCTCCATGTCCTGCTGCTGCTGGTGGGTGGTTTCTTCATTAGGTGGGTGAAGAAAAGTGCTCATCAGAGACTCTAGACTTCAGTTGCTGGTGATGGAGCTGGTACTGCTCCTGCCCTCACACCCCCCTCCAGCAGCCATGGCAGTGAAACATGAGTGCAGAGGGCCCCCCGGGTCAGACCTTTGTGAGGATGGGCGATGCTGCATATAGGCAGCAGCCAACTGATTATATAGGATGTCTCTACAGTAGTTCAGTTCATCCTCCCTCTCAGCAGGGGGAAAAAAGGCCCCCATTTTGGACCGATAATGAGGGTGTAATATAGTGGAGAGCCAGTAGTCATCCCTCTGCCAAATTTGTGACAATTTGGCTGTCACTACACAAGCAACCGAGCGTGCATTGGGCCATTTCAGCGAAAGACTTGGAGGGACTCCCTGCCTCCATCTCCACTGAATACTGCCACTGTGTCTCAGGGTCATCTGCCTGGTCTTCCTTATCGCCCTCTACCTCCTACTTATCCTTCTCTCTTGTCACTTGTGCAGAAAAAACACCCATTTCTGTATACAATGCTTGTGTGTTAATGTCCTCCTCTTCCAATTCAGCCCCCACAGGACTCAGGTGGCCATGAGATCTAGGTGCCACATCTCCTGTCCCCTAGCCAGACAGATTTAGCAGCATCTGTTCCAAAATATGAAGCAGTGGAATGACGTTGTTCATCCCTTAGTCCTGGCGACTGACAAATAAAGTGGCCTCCTCAAAGGGCCTGAGCAAACGGCAGGTGTCACGCATGAGCTGCCACTGGCTAACGTCAACGTTACACAGGAGAGTGCTCCTGTCCACCTGCATCATCAAGAAATCGTTTATGACCTTCCTCTGCCCATATAGTCGGTCCAACATTTAGAGGGTGGAGTTCCAACAGGTGTAAACGTGGCATATGAGGTGATGTTGGGGAATACCATTATGCCTTTGCAGCTCAAGGAGGGTGTGCTTTGCAGTGTTAAAGTGGCTAAAGAGCATGCACAGTTTCTTGGCCATTTTCCAGATGTCTTGCAGATGGGTGTAAGACTTCGGGAACTGCTTTACAACCAGATTAACCATGTACGCCATGCAGGTTGCAGGGCTCAGCCCTCCTTGAAGCCACGCTGACACAATGTTCTTCCCGTTGTTGGTGACCATGATTCTGATCTTAAGTTTGCGAGGAGACAGCCAGGATTCAAAACCAGGTGCAGAACAGCACGACACTGCTGTGCCCTGCACATGTGGTATGCTGGATGAGCACTTAGAATTGTGCCTGCAGTGGAGGCTAAGGACAAGTTGGAGGATGAGGAGGCAGCAGAAGACATTGGCGCAGGACCCATAGCTTGAGACCGTGGAAGTGGCAGTGCCGTCACCTGGCCAAGTTACTGGTGTGGCTGGGCAGGAACCACATTAACCCAGTGGGTCATAAAGGACATATATTGTTACAGCTCCACAGGCTGGCACTGCCATGAGCAGACAGGTTCAAGGACTGGCCCTCATTCTGTCCAACATACGTGTGCAGGGCTGGTACTGACTTTTTGGAGAAGTAATGACGGCTTAGAACTCTCCACCTTGGCTCGGCACCAGCCATCAGTTCTCTGACAGATGCAGAGTCCACTATATGGAATGAGAGGGACTGTAGTACCAGCAACTTGGCCACAGCACGTTCAGCTTCTGCGCCATTGGATGAGTGCACGAATACTGTTATCGATTTGCAATTGGCTCTGGGATCAATTGCTGATGAAATGAGTGATGGGGAGTAGGAGGAGTAGGAGGATCAGGACCAGTAGATGATGGGAAGGAAAAACAGCTCCCTTCTGCTGAGGTGGTCAGTCTTGACTTGCAGAAAAGGTGTGCAGGCCACTGGGTGATGCAGTGGCTGCTGCATCAGGCTGTACCACTGCATTAGAGCAATGGTTTTCCCAAACCAAATTATCATGACTCTGCATGTGTTGATGCAAGGCTGTGGTGCCAACATTGGCACCCTGGCTACACTTCACCTTCTGCCCACAGATTCTGCAAATAGCCACACTGCCGAGTATGGAATCTTCCCCTCACCACTCTGTGCTGACTGCCTGCTACCGCTCCCTCCGGGAATCCCTGAACTGCTACTTCTTTCTGGGCAGATTCCTGCGTAGTGGGCAGTATACCCTGGGCACGCTTGGCTCCCAGCCTCCTACTGCAGCCACCCTGCGGATTCACGGCCACGCTACCACCCTGCTGGCTCACGCACAAGCTGCCACCCTCTTATCCTGATGATGAGGATGAAGCCCCCTGTTCACCCAGTTCCCAAGTGCAATCAGCCACATCATCGCCCACTAGCTCCCAAGCGACTCTCATTATAACTACTTGCCCCCCTACTTGAGGAAACAGCAGATTTCTCCTCCAGATCTTGGCTGGACAGTAGCTGCTAACTGTCCTCTAGAATCTCATCCTCACTGAAAAGTGGAGCCGAGCCGACAGCATATAATACTTCTTGAACTGAGGAAAAGAAAGAACGAAGGAAAAGAAAGTGACAGAGGCAGGTTGAGGACAGGTGGAGGCACAGAGCTTGTTCCTGGCCAAACCAACTAAGGGTCGTGTCAGAGGAACCCACCGACTCCTGGCTGGGGGTGTTGATGTCAGTTGAGATGATGTTGAAGACAACCATTCAAGGACCGCTGGGTTGCTGGTCAAGACACGACTGCTAGATGACACTGGGAGCTTAGGCCTGTCACTGTGACTGCTGCTGTCGTCCCCCTTCTTCTGCTGCTACTTCTGCTAGCTCCAGAAACATTTTGGCCACTGCCCGTTTCCTTTAAAGGGCCTGTCACCTGTCTGTCCCACATTATGTAAATTCAAAGAAACTGCAAGGATAAAAGCAATTCTATCAGACTGCAATTTCACCAATGTAGCAAGGGTGAGTAGACATACTTATCTATGCTAAAAAATACAACCCAAAACTGGCTGTAATACAATGTAATTTCACCGCAGAACGGAGAGTAGACGTATATATATTTGCTATTAATACACCCCAAAACTGGCTGTATCACACCACACTTTCTTCCCAATAACAAGCAAGGTTTACTGGAATTACTGATGTGTCATAAAGTGCAAACAACCTAAAAGCCGTAGCATTAGAGCAATTTGGATCCCAAATTAGTGCAGCAAAGTGTAATAGCATAGTTCCTATTACCCAGGCTATACACTCTCCTATTGGTCCCTGCTCTCTCCCTACAGTGTGGATAATGCCTCCCTATTATATCCCTACACTATCTCTAAGCTGCCCCTGCTCTCCCTATATTGTGGATAAAGCCTTCCTATTATATCCCTACACTTTCTCTAAGCTGTCCCTGCTCTCTACCTATAGTGTGGATAATGACTCCCTATTATATCCCTACATGATCTCTAAGCTGTCCCTGCTCTCTCCCTATAGTGTGGATAAAGCCTCCCTATTATATCCCTACACTATCTCTAAGCTGTCCCTGCTCTCTCCCTATAGTGTATATGATGCATCCCTATCCTTTCCCTACATGATCTCTAAGCTGTCCCTGCTCTCCTTATACTGTAGATGATGCCTCCCTATACTTTTCCTACACTATCTCTAAGCTGTCCCTGCTCTCTCCCTATAGTGTGGATAAAGCCTCCCTATTATATCCCTACACTATCTCTAAGCTGTCCCTGCTCTCTCCCTATAGTGTGGATAAAGCCTCCCTATTATATCCCTACACTTTCTCTAAGTTGTCCCTGCACTCTCCCTATATTGTGGATAATGCCTCCTTATTATATCCCTACACTATCTCTAAGTTGTCCCTGCTCTCTCCCTATATTGTGGATAATGCCTCCTTCTTATATCCCTACACTATCTCTAAGCTGTCCCTGCTCTCTACCTATAGTCTGGATAAAGCCTACCTATTATATCCCTACACTTTCTCTATGCTGCCCCTGCTCTCTACCTGTGTGGATAAGGCCTCCCTATTTAATCCCTACACTATCTCTTAGCTGTCCCTGCTCTCTCCCTATAGTGTGGATAATGCCTCCTTCTTATATCCCTACATGATCTCTAAGCTGTCCCTGCTCTCTCCCTATAGTGTTGATGATGCCTCCCGATCATTTCCCTAAACTATCTCTAAGCTGTCCCTGCTCTCTCCCTATAGTGTATATGATGCATCCCTATCCTTTCCCTACATGATCTCTAAGCTGTCCCTGCTCTCTCCCTATAGTGTGGATAAAGCCTCCCTATTATATCCCTACACTATCTCTAAGCTGTCCCTGCTCTCTCCCTATAGTGTGGATAAAGCCTCCCTATTATATCCCTACACTATCTCTAAGCTGTCCCTGCTCTCTCCCTATAGTGTGGATAAAGCCTCCCTATTATATCCCTACACTATCTCTAAGCTGTCCCTGCTCTCTCCCTATAGTGTGGGTGATGCTTCCATATCCTTTCCCTACAGTATGAATGATCTTTTCCTGAGACCAAGATGGCTGAGGCTATTTATAGGGCTGTGACATCACAGGGGCTGGCTGGCTGCCGATTGGCTGCATACATGGCATTGTGGGTGATCCCTCCTTCCCAGAGTTCTTAGTTCCTCATTCTAACATGGGCAGCAGCCATTTTAGAAAAAATATGATTCGTTACCACTAAGTGTGAGGAAATTCGACTTCGGAACAAATTAAATTTTTCCTGAAATTCAGATTGAATTCCACTTAGTCAACTGCGATTTGCTCGTCTCTACTCCCGATCTTAGCCCCGGGTAATTTCAGATTGTGCCCATTGTTATTGTTTTTAGCTTATTTTTGAGAACACTTCCTTCCTGGACCTTATTCATCCCTTTAAGATATTTAAAAGTTTCGAACTTGTCCCCCTTTTCCCTTCTTCTCTCATCTAAAGGTTCTTTCAATCATCCCCCCCCCCTTTCCCTTGTTTTCTCAAGGCTATACAGATTTGCTTCTTTAAGTCTCTCCTGGTATGTTTTATGCTTAAGACCCTCCACCATTTTTGTAGGCCCCATCCTTTGTCGGTGGGTTCTCCAGAACAGGACCCAGTATGTGGTCTCAGTATCCTACTCTTCCTACTGGTTATACCTCTAGCTATACAGCTAAGCATCCTACTTGCTTTACCTGCTGCTTCTCCACACTGTGCACTCGTTTTGAAGCTGTCTGATATCAGGACACCTAAATCCTTCTCTTCGTAAGTCCTCGCTGACACTGAGCTGCCAATACGATCCTCAGACTGAGGGTTCCTTCTCCCCAAGTACATCTGTGTTTGGAGAAGGCGAGGCAGAAATCACCCCTCACTGCCGCGTATACCATGTTCCCACTCTATAGACAGATGTGTCAGTGCTCTACAGCTGGTGGATTTCGGGGTGTCTTCTCTAATGTGGGGTCCATGTTCTTTCTGCCTCAGGTGTCTGATTTTGAGGTGACCACTGAGCAGGATCTCGGGGAGCTGCAATATGTGCGACTCTACAAGGAGAGATATCTGTTCCCCATCCAGGACGCCTGGTACGGCCAGTATGTCAATGTCACCGCCCCAGATGGGACACTTTACCAGTTCCCTTTGTACCAGTGGATCCCCGGCCAGACCAGTGTGCTGATCCCTCAAGGAGAAGGTGAGTGATCCTGAGCAGGTAGATGATCCAGTACATGGAGATAACATCTTTGTAATGTGCTGCTCCACCCACAGAACAAAGTCAGGAGGATGTCACCAGCCATCCAGTCACCGGTCATCACACAGTATGACCACTCTTACAGTACAGACCTCCGCAGTGTGACCGCTCTTACAGTACAGACCTCCGCAGTGTGAGCGCTCTTACAGTACAGACCTCCACAGTGTGACCGCTCTTACAGTACAGACCTCCGCAGTGTGAGCGCTCTTACAGTACAGACCTCCGCAGTGTGAGCGCTCTTACAGTACAGACCTCCGCAGTGTGAGCGCTCTTACAGTACAGACCTCCGCAGTGTGAGCGCTCTTACAGTACAGACCTCCGCAGTGTGAGCGCTCTTACAGTACAGACCTCCGCAGTGTGAGCGCTCTTACAGTACAGACCTCCGCAGTGTGACCGCTCTTACAGTACAGACCTCCGCAGTGTGAGCGCTTTTACAGTACAGACCTCCCCAGTGTGACCGCTCTTACAGTACGGACCTCAGCAGTGTGAGCGCTTTTACAGTACGGACATCTGCAGTGTGAGCGCTCTTACAGTACAGACCTCCGCAGTGTGAGCGCTCTTACAGTACAGACCTCCACAGTGTGACCGCTCTTACAGTACAGACCTCCGCAGTGTGACCGCTCTTACAGTACAGACCTCCGCAGTGTGACCGCTCTTACAGTACAGACCTCCGCAGTGTGAGCGCTCTTACAGTACAGACCTCCGCAGTGTGAGCGCTCTACAGTACAGACCTCCGCAGTGTGAGCGCTCTTACAGTACAGACCTCCGCAGTGTGAGCGCTCATTACAGTACAGACCTCCGCAGTGTGACGCGCTCTTACAGTACAGACCTCCGCAGTGTGAGCGCTCTTACAGTACAGACCTCCGCAGGTGAGCGCTCTACAGTACAGACCTCCGCAGTGTGAGGCGCTCTTACAGTACAGACCTCGCATGTGAGCGCTTTACAGTAAGACCTTCAAAGTGTGACCGCTCTTACAGTTCAGACCTCCGCAGTGTTAGCGCTTTTACAGTACAGACCTTCAAAGTGTGACCGCTCTTACAGTACAGACCTCCGCAGTGTGACCGCTCTTACAGTACAGACCCTCCGCAGTGTGACCGCTCTTACATTACAGACCTCCGCAGTGTGAGCGCTCTTACAGTACAGACCTCCGCAGTGTGACCGCTCTTACAGTACAGACCTCCGCAGTGTGACCGCTCTTACAGTACAGACCTCCGCAGTGTGAGCGCTCTCTACAGTACAGACCTCCGCAGTGTGAGCGCTCTTACAGTACAGACCTCCATAGTGTGACCGCTCTTACGGTACAGACCTCCGCAGTGTGACCGCTCTTACAGTACAGACCTCCGCAGTGTGAGCGCTCTTACAGTACAGACCTCCATAGTGTGACCGCTCTTACGGTACAGACCTCGCAGTGTGACCGCTCTTTACAGTACAAGACTCCGCAGTGTGACCGCTCTTACAGTACATACCTCCGCAGTGTGAGCGCTCTTACAGTACAGACCTCCGGCAGTGTGACCGCTCTTACAGTACAGACCTCCGCAGTGTGACCGCTCTTACAGTACAGACCTCCGCAGTGTGACGCTCTTACAGTACAGACCTCCGCAGTGTGACCGCCTTACAGTACAGACCTCCGCAGTGTGACCGCTCTTACAGTACAGACCTCCGCAGTGTGAGCGCTCTTACAGTACAGACCTCCGCAGTGTGAAGCGCTTCTTACAGTACAGACCTCCATAGTGGTGACCGCTCTTACGGTACAGACCTCCGCAGTGTGAGCGCTCTTACAGTACAGACCTCCGCAGTGTGACCGCTCTTACAGTACAGACCTCCGCAGTGTGAGCGCTCTTACAGTATAGACCTCCGCAGTGTGAGCGCTCTTACAGTACAGACCTCCGCAGTGTGAGCGCTCTTACAGTACAGACCGTCCGCAAGTGTGACCGCTCTTACAGTACAGACCTCCGCAGTGTGACCGCTCTTACAGTACAGGACCTCCCGAGTGTGAGCGCTCTTACAGTACAGACCTCCGCAGTGTGAAGCGCTCTTACAGTACAGACCTCCGCAGTGTGACTGCTCTTACAGTACAGACCTCCGCAGTGTGAGCGCTATTACAGTACAGACCTCCGCAGTGTGAGCCCTCTTACAGTACAGACCTCCATAGTGTGACCGCTCTTACGGTACAGACCTCCGCAGTGTGAGCGCTCTTACAGTACAGACCTCCGCAGTGTGACCGCTCTTACAGTACAGACTCCATAGTGTGAGCGCTCTTACAGACAGACCTCCGCAAGTGTGAGCGCTCTTATTGGTACAGACCTCCGCAGTGTGGACCGCTCTTACAGTACAGACCTCCCAGTGTGAGCGCTCTTATGGTACAGACCTCCGCAGTGTGACCGCTCTTACAGTACAGACCTCCGCAGTGTGAGCGCTCTTACAGTACAGACCTCCGCAGTGTGAGCGCTCTTACAGTACAGACCTCCGCAGTGTGACCGCTCTTACAGTACAGACCTCCGCAGTGTGACGCTCTTACAGTACAGACCTCCGCAGTGTGACCGCTCTTACAGTACAGACCTCCGCAGTGTGAGCTCTTACAGTACAGACCTCCGCAGTGTGAGCGCTCTTACAGTACAGACCTCCGCAGTGTGACCGCTCTTACAGTACAGACCTCCGCAGTGTGACCGCTCTTACAGTACAGACCTCCGCAGTGTGTGACGCTCTTACAGTACAGACCTCCGCAGTGTGAGCGCTCTTACAGTACAGACCTCCGCAGTGTGAGCGCTCTTACAGTACAGACCTCCGCAGTGTGACCGCTCTTACAGTACAGACCTCCGCAGTGTGAGCGCTCTTACAGTACAGACCTCCGCAGTGTGACCGCTCTTACAGTACAGACCTCCGCAGTGTGAGCGCTCTTACAGTACAGACCTCCGCAGTGTGTGAGCGCTCTTACAGTACAGACCTCCGCAGTGTGACCGCTCTTACAGTACAGACCTCCGCAGTGTGAGCGCTCTTACAGTACAGACCTCCGCAGTGTGACCGCTCTTACAGTACAGACCTCCGCAGTGTGTGAGCGCTCTTACAGTACAGACCTCCGCAGTGTGAGCGCTCTTACAGTACAGACCTCCGCAGTGTGAGCGCTCTTACAGTACAGACCTCCGCAGTGTGAGCGCTCTTACAGTACAGACCTCTCCGCAGTGTGAGCGCTCTTACAGTACAGACCTCCGCAGTGTGAGCGCTCTTACAGTACAGACCTCCGCAGTGTGAGCGCTCTTACAGTACAGACCTCCGCAGTGTGAGCGCTCTTACAGTACAGACCTCCGCAGTGTGACGCTCTTACAGTACAGACCTCCGCAGTGTGAGCGCTCTTACAGTACAGACCTCCGCAGTGTGAGCGCTCTTACAGTACAGACCTCCCGCAGTGTGAGCGCTCTTACAGTACAGACCTCCACAGTGTGACCGCTCTTACAGTACAGACCTCCGCAGTGTGACCGCTCTTACAGTACAAGACCTCCGCAGTGTGAGCGCTCTTACAGTACAGACCTCCACAGTGTGAGCGCTCTTACAGTACAGACCTCCGCAGTGTGAGCGCTCTTACAGTACAGACCTCTGCAGTGTGAGCGCTCTTACAGTACAGACCTCCGCAGTGTGAGCGCTCTTACAGTACAGACCTCCGCAGTGTGAGCGCTCTTACAGTACAGACCTCCACAGTGTGAGCGCTCTTACAGTACAGACCTCCGCAGTGTGACCGCTCTTACAGTACAGACCTCAGCAGTGTGACCGCTCTTACAGTACAGACCTCCGCAGTGTGACCGCTCTTACAGGTACAGACCCCCAGCAGTTGTGACGCTCTTTACAGTACAGACCTCCGCAGTGTGAGCGCTCTTACAGTACAGACCTCCGCAGTGTGAGCGCTCTTACAGTACAGACCTCCGCAGTGTGAGCGCTCTTACAGTACAGACCTCCGCAGTGTGAGCGCTCTTACAGTACAGACCTCCGCAGTGTGAGCGCTCTTACAGTACAGACCTCCGCAGTGTGAGCGCTCTTACAGTACAGACCTCCGCAGTGTGAGCGCTCTTACAGTACAGACCTCCGCAGTGTGAGCGCTCTTACAGTACAGACCTCCGCAGTGTGAGCGCTCTTACAGTACAGACCTCCGCAGTGTGAGCGCTCTTACAGTACAGACCTCCGCAGTGTGAGCGCTCTTACAGTACAGACCTCCGCAGTGTGAGCGCTCTTACAGTACAGACCTCCGCCAGTGTGAGCGCTCTTACAGTACAGACCTCCGCAGTGTGACCGCTCTTACAGTACAGACCTCCGCAGTGTGACCGCTCTTACAGTACAGACCTCCGCAGTGTGAGCCGCTCTTACAGTACAGACCTCCTGCAGTGTGAGCGCTCTTACAGTACAGACCTCCGCAGTGTGAGCGCTCTTACAGTACAGACCTCCGCAGTGTGAGCGCTCTTACAGTACAGACCTCCACAGTGTGAGCGCTCTTACAGTACAGACCTCCACAGTGTGAGCGCTCTTACAGTACAGACCTCCGCAGTGTGACCGGCTCTTACAGTACAGACCTCCGCAGTGTGAGCGCTCTTACAGTACAGACCTCCACAGTGTGAGCGCTCTTACAGTACAGACCTCCGCAGTGTGAGCGCTCTTACAGTACAGACCTCCACAGTGTGAGCGCTCTTACAGTACAGACATCCACAATGTGAGCGCTCTTACAGTACAGACATCCACAATGTGACTGCTCTTACAGTACAGACCTCCTTACAGTCTATGTATTGTGCAGTGAAATCTGCTACCAGTGTTGGCGTCACCTACAGTCATTTCGACCTGTTCTTCTTCCAGGCAGTATATTGTGCATGAACTCTGGAAATGACTGCACAGTGGACCGGAGAAGACAGCTGGAGGAGAATAGAGAGCTTTACAAGTGAGTGCCCCCCCTCCCCCTCCTTCAGTTTGATGACCACGTTGTGTGGATCAGGAGTTACCACATTAAGTTTGACAATTGTTTTGCAGGTGGAAGGTGAACGCTCCAGGGGCCCCGTACTGCATAGATGTGGACAGCATCGATGATCTTCCCCTCAATGAACAATTCTCTGATCTAAAGCGCAACAGCTTCAAACTGACTGTTGTTACGTCGTAAGTCTTCAGTAGACTTCATTTATGTTGGATAAGCCAGGATCACAAAGAAATGTCACCTTAACATAGTAACATAGTTTATAAGGCCGAAAAAAGACATCTGTCCATCCAGTTCGGCCTTGTATCCAGCTTGTTGTAAAATGGAAGATGTATCTGGAAGTTTCCATCAATGACCCAATACAGGACCTGTTCATGGGGTCAATTTAAAGTTAACATTGGGGGCTCCTGGCTTTACACCACATACATATCACCTCTCTACCAGGAGGTGCTCCTTCTATAGGAGGCTTTGCATCTCCACTGTTTGGTCTCCTGAAGCTTTGGTCCCTCTCACCCATGGCCATAGCTGACCTTTGACATGCTGCTTATGGTACTTCACTGTTGAATTCATACAATATAACACATACCATAGTTGGTCTTATGAAGGAAGATGGACCTTGCATTGTCCTGTTTTAAGACTGAAGAATTGTTATCCCCGTGAAGTCATCTATATATCGGTTCATTTCCAGGGGACTTCAGGTAGGGTTACAAGGTCTCACAAGCTCCACCGATTCCTGGAGTAATCTAGATGACATCAAGATGGTGTTTTACTTCAAAAGAACTGACATTGCCGGTGAGTTTCCTCTCATTCACCTCTTGTGGTTAGTATTATTGTGTTGTCCCCAGTGAATCCCCCCTCATGTCTTCCCTGGGTCTCCAGATTTCTTCATGTGCTTCTGATCTACACCATAGGTCATCAGGTAATGATCTTACTACAGTAGTGTTGAGGAAGAACTATATGTATCAGTCAGAATGTAAAACATTACAGCCCATCTAGACCTGATGATAACTGTCTACATCTATGGATGTAAAGATGTGACTTCTTGACCAAATGTCACGACAGGGGAAAAGTGAGCCCTGACTTTAACCCCACCTCTGACCCTATCTACTTGCACAACCCGTCCTAGGCGACGGCATACAACTAGATGTCAGTCCCTAACCTAGCTACGTGCTGGGACGTACAGGGAAGGGGGAAAACAGGAGAAGATAATAAACAAAACAGAACCACAAGAATAATCGAAGTCACCGAGCCAAAGTCAAAACCAGAAGAGTACGCAAAAGACCAAGGGAGATCCAAAAGCCAAATCCAATAACATGCCGAGGTCAAACCAAGAGAGAACGCAGCACAAGGGGAGAGACGAGAGAATAGTCAAATAACAACAGCCAAAGCCAAACACAGATGTCACGGTAGCAAAGACTCTGAGGTTAATAAGACCAATCACAGGCAACCTGTGGCCAGCATCACGTGACCCGAATAACATATTCAAAATAATTGAGCACCGGCTAATCCCTGCCGTATCCCCCACCTGCTCGTTGTCAAGGGGATGGGGAGGACGCCAGTCACACATAGACTGACAGTGCGCCAGGTCCTCCCCGCTCCTGTTGTCATGGAGATGAGGATGCACACCTCTTCCTCGCTCCTTCACAACGGTGGAAGTCCGGCGGCGCAGCACTGGGGAAGCGCACCGCCGCCGGCTTTCCATGGAACCAAATCAAGGTAACTCTTCCACATGGACCAGAGATAAACAAGCTGAAGTTTTATCTTGTTTTGCTCATCTGATGATACGATCCAACTCATCAGAGACCTGAAAGGAGAAAAAGATGACGAGCATGAAAGCTGGATAGACTGAACCCCAGGAATATTAGATACAACATTGAGAAACCTTAAGACTCTGGTGGAACACAAGATGAGATTCTGGAGGAACCCATGGAGCAGATTTATTAGAATTTCTGCTGATTCTTGCTGATAGTGAATATAGCCTTACTGTAACCACCCTGATGATCCAATACATCCTGGGAACACCAGAGTCTCAAATGAATGGTTGCCATGTGAACCATATATCTGGAGGGGTGACCCTGTTGGCAGGATCCAGTTCTGCTGCTCTGAAGCTTCCACCTTTTGGGTTATTTCCTCTACTGCCCTCTGCTCCTTGGCTGCAGTATTCACATGATACTCATCAGTTTTCCACTTTCTGTCACCCCCAGATAAGGTCTCCCAGATCTGGAATGAAGAATCCTTCTTTGGTTACCAGTATCTGAATGGAGCTAACCCAATGCTGATCAAGAAATGCCTCAAACTACCGGAGAACTTCCCAGTCAGTAGCAGCATGGTGGCTGCATCTCTGGGGACCTCCACCGACCTTGAGAAGGAGATAGAGGTGGGGGGAACCCAAGTGAGGTCAGTGACTACTGGTAACGCTGGTAACGGGAAATGACCATCATGTGCTGATCTTACAGAACGGGAACATCTTCCTGGTCGATTACAAAATTCTCCAGGGAAATCCTGTGAATGACTCAATTAATGGGAGGAAGCAATACCTCACTGCACCCATGTGTCTGCTGTGGAAGGACCCCCAGGACCAGCTGCTCCCCATCGCCATCCAGGTAATGTCCATCTTAAACGTGTTTTACATTCTTAGTCCTCCTGCACTTGACCATATTCCACATCCTTATGACAAGGAGCCTGAATATGGCGTCTGTAGTTATTATAACCTCTATCCTTAAAGAAAATGCCTGATTTATAAGGCCCTAATTCTGGGCTATTATAGGCGGTCCAATCCATGAGTAATGTTCCCAACAGTATTAATGCTCCATGTAGTGACCCCAAAAGTCCCACAGAGGTGCGGTGCAGGACAAAGGCCTCTTTCAGCCTAAGGCCTAAGCTCTTAATGCTGTAGATCTGTTTTCCATAGGCTATGAGGTCTAGCCCAAGCCCTGTGACTGGTGAAAAGTGATTTGGTAATTGGCACAGACCACCGTGAGATTAATAGTGAAGTGCGCTACATTACTCATATAGAGCCTGTGACAGCAGACATATACGGGACAGTAAGATTTGGGCGTTGGTTGACTAAGTCAGTGCCTCTGTTGAAGAGCTGTTCCAGAGTCCTGGAAGACTTCTGGCCTAGTTCTAGAGCTTACAGGGGTACAGCATCAGGAAAATTACGGCACCCTTTAGCATCGGGGATCAGTATGAGATATTGCTTCATCCAGCTGGTGCTCTTCTATGTCCCACCGCACTGCTGGCCATCAAAGCAATCATTTCTCAAGAATCAGAGAAGATGGTTGTGTCTTCTTACCTGTTGACCTGTCCCCAGTGGCTGGGTCCACTCAGTAAAAGTAAATGTGTTTTTGCCATTTTTCTCCATATTCCACATACTGTATGCCCTAGTCAAACCAACCTCCTGGCCATGACTTTACATACCATCCAGTAGAGGGTCTTGGCGTCCGTTGGTGCCTGCATCGGTAGTATTGTAATTGATGGGTCATTACCACATTCGAGAAGATACCTGATTTTGATCCAATTTTTTTATTACACCGTTCATAAGATTGTCCTGATGGGGTCCAGCTCATCATCTGCTTCCATTACAGTTGGGCCAAACACCAGGAGACCAGACGCCGATCTTCCTGCCGAGTGACTCAGAGTGGGACTGGATGTTGGCCAAGATGTGGGTGCGCAACGCTGAGTTCCAGGTCCACCAGACCATCTACCACCTGCTCCACACCCATCTCTTTGCCGAAGTGTTTAATGTGGCCACTCACCGACAGCTGCCTTGTAGCCACCCAGTGTACAAGGTGAGGAGTGATAGGAGGACACCCCATGGTTGAGTTTGAGACTTAAAGGGGTTATCCCATGAATAATGTAAAAAATGAAAATCAGACATCATATAGGACATTGCAACCTTTTTCTAACAAAGTTAGAACCAGTCCTGTACCTCATATGGATCCAGAGATCTCCTCATTCATTGCTCTGCTAGATTTATCAAGCTGGCAGCTGAAGGGGAGTGTTTTTTCTGCTGCAGCTCAGGAGGCGTGTCTCAGCTCTCCCTATCACAGCTCAGTAGGCGTGTCCATGCTCTCCCTATCACAGCTCAGGAGGCATGTCTCAGCTCTCCCTATCACAGCTCAGGAGGCGTGTCTCAGCTCTCCCTATCATAGCTCAGGAGGCGTGTCTCAGCTCTCCCTATCACAGCTCAGGAGGCATGTCTCAGCTCTCCCTATGACAGCTCAGAAGGCGTGTCTCAGCTCTCCCTATCACAGCTCAGGAGGCGTGTCTCAGCTCTCCCTATCACAGCTCAGTAGGCGTGTCTCAGCTCTCCCTATCACAGCTCAGGAGGCGTGTCTCAGCTCTCCCTATCACAGCTCAGAAGGCGTGTCTCAGCTCTCCCTATCACAGCTCAGGAGGCAGGGGCGTAGCAATAGGGGAAGCAGGGGAAGCAGCTGCTTTGGGGCCCAGACCCACAAGGGGCCCCCTCAGGAGGGAGACTAATTGATTTTATTGTCAGGGCCCCTTCAACAGTATTATACAATGACATTATATACAGTGACACTATAGGAAACGGATGGAGCGTCTGTCAGGCCTTGTCTGGGAGAGCTCAATCTTGACTAGTCACAAGAGTGACGGTTGCATGTGAGTTGTGGGTTGCGAAGAAGTTTCTGGGGGGGCCCCGTTCAAAAATTTGCTGTGGGGCCCAGTTAGTTGTAGTTACGCCACTGTCAGGAGGCGTGTCTCAGCTCTCCCTATCACAGCTCAGGAGGCATGTCTCAGCTCACCCTATCACAGCTCAGGAGGCAGTTGAAGGATGAAACTGAGCATGTGCAGCCTTCTCAGTAAGCAGGTCAAAGAAATAAGGAATTAAGTGGCACTATGCAGATACATTTTATTGAATAACTCAGTAGCTATACAGGATTTTTAATTATATGCAATTACAAAAGTATTCAGATGCAGGTGCTGGTTTGAAAACTGTACAATATTTTTTGTGGGACAACCCCTTTAAAGATACCTGAACACAGGACCTGTAGCAGAGCTATATGGTCTTTGCTAACTGAATCTGACTCAGACTATGAACCCATGATGTGATGGATTTCCGCCAGGATTCGATCTCCGGTTGTGATCCCAAATAGTTGATTGTTTGGCTGGTGAACCCCTTGGTAGACCGGTGAGGGGCCCTTTGACCAGGTATACTGACCATTGGTATGCCTCTTACCTATGATCATCTCTAATCAATGTGGTTCAATGGAGGGACATTTCTGAGACGCTCGTCAATGGTTTTATTATTGTCTATTCATCCTTCATTCTCATATTTTTCCTGCAGCTCATTATCCCTCATCTGCGCTATACTCTGGAGATAAATACTCTCGCCAGAAAGCAACTCATTGGTCCTGGGGGAGTTTTTGATCAAGTGAGAATCATATGTTTACATAAAACTTGTGATGGGGGCGGGGCTGTGACAACCTCTCGGACATAATATAGGGGTGGGCTGGTTGTCAGCAGAAATAGATGAATAGAAGTTACTGTAGTATAAGGTGTGGGGATCTCACAGATGTTTGTATGGGTAACACCATGGATAAATAATACCGTAATAGTGGGCTGGGGGGTGTTCATGGAGTCGCCCTTTAACCTCATTCACTCTCTACTGTGTATTCAGGCTATGGCTGTCGGTAAAGGGGGGATTCAACCATTACTGAAGAAAGGGATGGAGGAATTGACCTACAGCGGCCTCTGCCTGCCTGACGACATCGAGTCTCGAGGATTGGATTCTGTTCCCAACTTCTACTACAGAGATGATGGGAGGATGATCTGGGATGCGGTGGAGAGGTGCGGTATACATGACTCTTTAGACCTTGTGCCCGGAGCAGACAGACGTAGACTGGGCTGTGATTAACTCATTCCTCACAGAAGAGGATGCGGTAAACAGATATAAAGTGTGACAGGCTGGGCGTAACTTGTATAGAAGAGTCTTCTCGTGGCTCCAGCACAGTACACTCAGCTGCTTATAATCCACACAGAACGTCAGTCTTATTTTTGCACCAACATGGCGAGGGATGTCTATGGACACCTGCTCTGTCTATAGAAGTAAATGTCCGGTGTACAATTCAGCAGCATCATGACTTCTCGGTAGAGATCTGGATCTGGTGTCTCTAGTCAGGATCTTGTGTTTTATTGTCTGAGTTAGAGATGAGCGAATCATGCAAAAATTAGTTCGCCGAATCTTTGTCGAACTTTTCAAAAGATTCTTACGAATACGAATCTATTCGGCGAAGCTACGTAAAAATCATACATTATTTTGTTGTGTTTTGCGAACATTCGCGCACTAATAACAAATGTACACTTGTTAAAGGTATGCAACTTATATGAACACGTACAGTACACATGAGCGTACAAAAGTGCATACAAATCCTTAGCGTACTATTGACGCGCGAATGCATCATACGCACGAGGCTAGGCCGCGGCGTAGAGTCTTTAGAGGCAGTCCATATGAGGTAGAGAAGTAAGGTGCTAGCTATCCAGCTGAGTGCATATTTTACTAAAAACACTGTACAATAAGTGCATAATAGGACACATTGCAGTACCAGAAAAAGAATACACACAATGGGCTAAAGTGCTGAACCATTAAAAACAGTGTAGCTAAAATACAGCAAAGAAATAAGTATGCAAACATTTTAGTGTAATCAATTTCACATTTGCAAGCATAAAATGCTCAGATATATGTTTGAGTCTCTCCTCATGGTTCCTTGGCACTGGAACACATAGTCCAAAATTCAATTGTAATCCACGTGAGGTAATATTGTAATACAAACAGGTAACATGTAATCCACATGGATAACAGAAAATAGCAGCAAATAGAGAACTGTTTTTGCAAAGGGGGCTCCAAAATAACCTGAGAAGGTGGGGGGGAAATAGGCGCACTTCGACGCAACGGGGAATTTTCTGCAGAATGGGGGGAGTCCTGACAGCCATGTCCATCTGGGTGAGAGTCAAACGGGGGCAATACAAACAAACAAACATAAAAAGTGCCAACTACCTCTCACCCGTCAGGTGCAGTCCATGGTGTGGCTCCCATAGTTCCTCCTTCAGTGTCCTTGACAGCAGCCAGTATGAGGGACCTGAAGTCCTCCTCGCTTGAGCTACTGCTGAAAGACATGAGAGGACGCTCCTGCCTCCTGTAGGCCACGCTCGCTGCCGTAGTGGAACTCCAGCCTCTTCTTCCGTAAGCTGGACTTGAGCGGGTCCGGGTGGTGGTCAAGCTGGCGAGCGCTGGGGTAAGGACTTCCGGCTGCTGCGGTTCTGGCAAGGTTGCATCCAGGGAAGTAGCCCCAGCTTCCCTGGCTGCTGCTGGCTTCATCTTCCACGGCAGCTGATATTGGTGGATTACCGTGGATTGGAAGGTGAAGGATGTTGTCGTCAGCTGACCCAGCTGAAAGGACTGTGATGGTGGTGATGCTGGCAGTCCAGGGATCAGAGGCTCCGGCTGTGGCTTTTCCCTGAACTGGAGGACGCCTTCTGGGAACTCCTGAAGGCAGCGCAAGCGTCCTGGACCTGGTGGTTCATCCGGCCACACTTCTGGTTCTGTTGTAGGTACCAGGGGCTTTGAAAGGAGGGTAACCCCGGTCGCAAAGGGGCCTTTCAGGGACGTCATGGGGGTGTACTCCCCCTGATCCCCCACGTACAGGCTGTGATCAGGTTGTGGCAGGTATGGCCGTTTCACCGACCTGCGGCCCACAAAATACTCCTTTCCGTCCTCGTCGTCTGCCAGGAAGCCAGACCCTCTCTCAAAGGAAAACCACAGGACCATTCCCTTTCGGCGTTCCAACACAGGATCTCCCAGCCTAGGGTGGTCCAGTACCTGGATGACCCAGTCCTCCACAGTGTTTTTATAGTCCCAGAGGGTCTGCGCATGGGCCTTCACCGATTGTGGCACAATCAGTTTCTGCCTTAAGGAAGGTGTTGTCGTGGATCTCCTCCTGGGTGGCGAAATGGACGCTCTAGCTGCCTCTGCCGCACGAGCCACAGCAGACGCACCAGCCACACCAGACGCACCAGCCGCCTGATGACGAAGAACCGCCTCACGATGCGCAGCTAACTCCGCAGGCGGTAAGGAGAATAAGGGCACTGAGGGCACTGTAGGTGGGTTACTTGCTTTCAGTTCAGAGTGTGACACCCTGATGTCTGTAGCAGGCGGTGGTTCAGGGAACTCGTCCCCAAAGGCCATCTGGTTCCAGTTGGGATGCAGCTCTTTAGCCATGCTTGCTACTTGCTCTGAGGTCAGCGCTGGTCTAAACTGGTTCAGAGGAGGGTGGAGTAATGAGGGAGGAGTCTTCACTCCCTATACGTGCAAATAGTTAGATCCCGGTGGGCCGGGCTGGTTTTTACAACTTCTGAGGGGGCGTATCTTCACTCTCCCACTCTTGCCGGGGCGTATCATCATTTTCCCACCTCATGCACAATGCGTATGGTTCGTATGTATCATTAGCGTACAAAATTTTGCGAAGATTTACGAATAATACGAAGCGTATCCGGAACAATTCGGATTCGCTCCGGCTGAGAAAATTTCCAAGATTCAATACAAATCTACAAAGCGGCGAATAGATTCCCTCATCTCTAGTCTGAGTCAACCCAATGCCTTCCGCACTTTAGAGAAACTGCCAGGATGCAACCCTAGGAGTTCAGTCACACTGCTCAATCCATTGGTAGACAGCTACACCTTCTCCAGCTGAATCATCTTCTGTACCCCACGGTTGATGTTACCCTGGAGCTGACCTGGCACGTCTTGAGGTTAGCGGTACCCATATGTATAGGCTCAATCTGGTAACTTGATCTTCTACTGTGTTGAATATTTCTGTCATCAACTCTCAAGGCACAAGAGTCAGGTCTTGGTTGGAGATATTCACCATTTTCAGGATCAAATGGAGACAGCACGTACATACTTGGCGGAATTTAATCCAGATGCAACGTTTCAGCTACACAAGCCTTTGTCAAGCATGTATACTGTATACAAAGTAAAGTGAGCATATATATACTAAATAGTGACATCATAGGGGGAGTGTCCCACCACCCCAATTACTCTCAATGGGGTAAATTATAAAGTGCCAACAGTTAAAAGAAGCCGATCAGAAACGTAGAAGGTAAACTGTGGACATAGTAGGGACAGTAATACCTGGTTCATGATGCTCCATGTGGGACGTCATCTCGTGTAGCATTATCCATGGAATGCATCTGCGTTCCGAATGCCCATTTTCGGTATGTCCCTTTCGGATTAGTGAAATACTGGTTACGCTAGTTACGCTGGCTACGTACGCATCGGATAAGGATGGAACGCAAATGCATGCCAAAGCTATTCCAATAATGTGAGCCAGAGGAGAAAAATGCGTGCGCGTCTAGTGAAGTGGAACGCATGCGTGCCAAAGTTACTATGAAATTATGGGCAAGCGAAAAACCCTCATACGGTACCCAGATAGTAGGATAGTACGAGACCCAGAGAGAGTCAGACAGTAACCAGGGAGTGCAGTACAAGACAGTGCCATACAGTGCCCAGAGAGTGTTATACCCTGCTGTATCTGTGCCCGTGGTTCTGTTCTCTGTCCCGTCCTTGCCAGTCTGTATGTCTGATCTGTGCCATTGTCCGGTCTGACCTGGTCCTGCCTCAGATCCTGTCGGGGTCTCTGTTTGGTCTCAGTTTAGTTCTCTTCATGTTTTGTCACCCAGTCTGGTGTTCCAGAGACCTGCATTCTGGTATTAGTGCCTGTTCACACTGCGCCTGTGGTTTTCATGAGTTTTCCGAGTTCCTGAGTCCGAGGGTCGGCTGCCAAGTCCCCCGGGACCATCCCAGGAGGTAGCAGTCTGGTCGCCGACCCACGGAAACATCCCTGTTGGCGGGTTAAAGGGTGAATACTGGGAGGCACCAGGATAACGCCCTTAGGGTTTGGCCCAACATCAAACCCGTTATTTGGCACAGTGAGTCCACATTGCCACTGATCTGTCTTGATCCGTATCAGTGGATCTGTAACACCAGACAGTGCCATACAGTGCCCAGAGACTCCCATACAGTGCCCAGGGAGTGCCAGTAACCCCCATGCAGTGCCCAGAGTCTCCCATACTGTGCTAAAGAGTGTCATACAGTTCTAGAGAGTGCATAAAGTGCCCAGTTTCCCATACAGTGCCCAGGGAGTGCCAGTAACCCCCATACAGTACTAGAGCTGTCCAGTGGTTCAGCCGGGTACTGCTGCCCTCTGCTGGCAGCAGCTGGTACCACCAGTGATGTCTTATAGACAGTACTTACTATGCAGTAGGGTTCTGAGTCTTGATCCCCTCAGTTGTCAGACCTCTTCAGGGTGGGGGAGGGGTCAATAGATGAATTATTGTAGATGAGTAATGATCTGTTCTCTGTATTTGTAGTGATGGGTGGTGGAGATATATAGAGAATATACACTATACAGGAAGCCACCATCTAATCCTCTGTGTCTTCTCTGCTTCCAGATTTGTGTCCAACATAGTGGAATATTATTATAAGAGTGACGAGTGCGTGCAGACAGATCCCGAACTGCAGGCCTGGGTGGCCGAGATCTACGACAAGGGATTCCTCCAGAATAAATCCTCAGGTACCAACAGAGCAGCTCTGCCACAAGACAAATCTACATCTTATACTCCGGTCACATCCGGAGCTGCAGTTACACTTCTGATGGATCAGGTTACATACTCCAGATACATCCAGAGCTGAAGTCACATGTCTGATGGATTGGGTTACATACTCCAGATACATTGAGAGCTGCAGTCACACTTCTGATGGATCAGGTAACATACTCCTCATACACTGAGAGCTGCAGTCACACTTCTGATGGATCAGGTCACATATTCCAGATTCATCCAGAGCTGCAGTCACACTTCTGATGGATCAGGTAACATACTCCAGATACACTGAGAGCTGCAGTCACACTTCTGATGGATCAGGTCATGTACTCCAGATACATCCAGAACTGCAGCCACACTTCTGATGGATCAGGTCACATATTCCAGATTCATTCAGAGCTGCAGTTACACTTCTGATGGATCAGGTTATATACTCCAGATACATCCAGAGCTGCAGTTACACTTCTGATGGATCAGGTCATGTACTCCAGATACATCCAGAGCTGCAGTCACACTTCTGATGGATCAGGTCACATATTCCAGATACATCCAGAGCTGCAGTTACACTTCTGATGGATCAGGTCACATATTCCAGATTCATCCAGAGCTGCAGTTGCACTTCTGATGGATCAGGTTATATACTCCAGATACATCCAGAGCTCCAGTTACACTTCTGATGGATCAGGTCACATATTCCAGATACATCCAGAGCTGCAGTCACATTTCTGATGGATCAGGTCACATATTCCAGATACATCCAGAGCTGCAGTCACATTTCTGATGGATCAGGTCACATATTCCAGATACATCCAGAGCTGCAGTCACACTTCTGATGGATCAGGTCACATATTCCAGATACATCCAGAGCTGCAGTCACACTTCTGATGGATCAGGTCACATATTCCAGATACATCCAGAGTTGCAGTCACACTTCTGATGGATCAGGTTACATACTCCAGATACATCCAGAGCTACAGTCACACGTCTGATGGATCAGGTTACATACTCCAGATACATCCAGGGCTGCAGTTACACTTCTTTATAAGGTTACATACTTCCATACATACTGTAATTGGTTATTGATAAATCCCTCGTCACTGACACTTCTCACACCTCTGACTCTCCACCAGGAATCCCATCATCCTTGGAGACTATGTCCTCGCTGGTAAAGTACCTGACCATGCTGATCTTCAGGTGTTCTGCTCAGCATGCATCAGTCAACAGTGCTCAGGTAAGTGACTGCAAATGGGGGGCAGATCATCCTCATGTGATACCGACCACCAGTAACAAGACCTGCTCCTGAAGAACCTTCTCATAGACTGGTCCAGAGTCTTCTCCCACCAGACTCCACATGTCACTATCTGCTCCAGTGTACTGTCTGCTCATAGATCCCATTGGTCAAATGTTATAGGTCATGATCTGTAGGGCGCACTCTGTGCATAATGATCTGTAGGTCACAATCTATCGCTCACGTTCTCTAGGTCATGGTCTATAAGTCATGTTCTATAGGTCACGTTCTGTAGGTCATGGTCTGTAGGCCACATCCTGCAGGTCACGTTCTCTAGGTCATGTTCTATAACTCATGTTCTATAGGTCACGCTCTGTAGGTCATGGTCTGTAGGTCACGTTCTGTAGGTCATGGTCTGTAGGTCACGTTCTGTAGGTCATGGTCTGTAGGCCACATCCTGCAGGTCACGTTCTCTAGGTCATGTTCTATAACTCATGGTCTGTAGGTCACGTTCTGTAGGTCATGGTCTGTAGGTCACGTTCTGTAGGTCATGGTCTGTAGGTCACGTTCTGTAGGTCATGGTCTGTAGGTCACGTTCTGTAGGTCACGGTCTATAACTCATGTTCTATATCTCATGTTCTATATGCCACGCTCTGTAGGTCATGGTCTATAAGTCATGTTCTATAGCTCACGTTCTCTAGGTCATGTTCAATAGGGTGCACTCTGTGTATCATGGTCTGTAGGCCACAATCTATAGCTCACGTTCTATAGGTCATGCTCTGTAGGTAATGGTCTGTAGGCCACATCCTGCAGGTCACGTTCTCTAGGTCACGGTCTATAGGTCACGTTCTCTAGGTCATGGTCTATAAGGTCATGTTCTATAGGCCACGCTCTGTAGGTCACGTTCTGTAGGCCACATCCTGCAGGTCACGTTCTCTAGGTCACGGTCTATAGGTCACGTTCTGTAGGTCACGTTCTGTAGGCCACATCCTGAAGGTCATGTACTCAAGGTCATGTTATATAAGTCATGTTATATAGGTCACGTTCTCTAGGTCATGGTCTATAGCTCACGTTCTCTAGGTCATGGTCTATAAGTCATGTTCTATAGGCCACGCTCTGTAGGTCACGTTCTGTAGGCCACATCCTGCAGGTCACGTTCTCTAGGTCACGGTCTATAGGTCATGTTCTATAGGTCACAGTCTGTAGGTCACATTCTGTAGATCACGTTCTGTAGGTCATGGTCTGTAGGCCACATCCTGCAGGTCACGTTGCAGCATTATCTGACATTTCTTTTTGCTGACACTTTGTATTCAGACCATTTTTCCACCATATTTACCTCAGTCCGTCCCATACAATGAGCTGCTGCACTGTGGACTTGTCCTAGGTGATAAACCTTTCTGGCGTTGTTCTGTGTTTCTGCTGCAGTTTGACTTTTATGCCTGGATGCCCAATGGTCCCACATCTATGAGGAGCCCCCCTCCAACAGCCAAAGGGGTCACCACACTGCAGACTATACTGGAGTCCCTGCCCGATGTCAGCACTACGGCCAATGGATTGCTTGTGGCATGGCGGCTCAGTGATGAGCCCAAGGACCAGGTGGGTATTGGCCAGTACTTTTAAGGCCCACGTCTCCATGGGTTTAGTTTTTGGTCTTACTTCTTCCTTATGTTGCAGAGACCTCTGGGATGTTACCCTGATGTTCATTTCACTGAGAAAACCCCACAAAAGTTTATTCAGGAATTCCAGGAGAAACTCGATGAGATATCCAAGACCATTAATGAACGGAACCAAACCAGGAGATTGTCCTATCTCTACCTGGACCCGAAGAGGATTGAGAACAGCGTCTCCATCTAATGGTGATTCTCCTTCCTCCTCCTGAGACGTCATCGGACGTGGCCTGGACTCGCCTTGTGGCCTTCGTGGCCTCCTGTAGTATAGCACTGGGTGGAATTGTGTGGACAAGAGCTGGAAAATAAAGTATTGGATTGATGCAAATGTCTTTTTTTCTGTGTAAAATTTTGTTCTACTGTTGTCTCCATCCAACTGGCTCTGGTCACCCCATACAGGATCCATTCTGGTGTCTATGGGGCAGCTACAGGGCCAGCCACAGTGCAGTACAAGTGTCCAAAAATTGATCCAATCTGATCAGCTCTAAACCATACCTCCCAACTTTAGAGATGGAGAAAGAGGCACAAATTGCTCTGCGCGCCACGGCAAATATTTTTGGCCACTAGGCCACGCCTCTAACTCCACCCAAAACATAACTATACTACTAATCCCACCCAGTCCCCTTTCTGTCCCACATAGTAATTATTCCCCAGTTATGTGCCCCCAGTAATATGACCAACTGTGCCCCCAGTAATATGCCCTGTTATGTGCCCCCAGTAATATGACCAACTGTGCCCCCAGTAATAAGCCCAGTTATGTGCCTCCCAGTAATGTTGTGCCCCCAGTAATATGCCCATGTTGTGCTCCCCAGTAATGCTGTGCCCCCCAGAAATATGCCCATACTGTGCTCCCCAGTAATGCTGTTCCCCCCAGTAATATGCCCATACTGTTCTCCCCAGTAATTCTGTGCCCCCCCCCAGTAATATGCCCATGTTGTGCTCCCCAGTAATGCTGTGCCCCCCAGTAATATGCCCATACTGTGCTCCCCAGTAATGCTGTGCCCCCCAGTAATATGCCCATACTGTGCTCCCCAGTAATGCTGTGCCCCCAGTAATATGCCCATACTGTGCTCCCCAGTAATGCTGTGCCCCCAGTAATATGCCCATACTGTGCTCCCCAGTAATGCTGTGCCCCCAGTAATATGCCCATACTGTGCTCCCCAGTAATGCTGTGCCCCCCAGTAATATGCCCATACTGTGCTCCCCAGTAATGATGTGCCCCCAGTAATATGCCCATACTGCGCTCCCCAGTAATGCTGTGCCCCCCAGTAATATGCCCATACTGTGCCCCCCAGTAATATGTCCATATTGTGTCACTCAGAGAAAAATCTTACAGTAAAGAATCCTTGTATAAACCCGTCCACTGTTCCTGCTGTGACCACGTCCTGAGGAAGTCTATTCCACAGACTCACAGCTCTTACAGTAAAGAATCCTTGTATAAACTCATCCCCTGTCCCTTCTGTGATCACGTCCTGAGGTGTTTATTCCACAGATTCACAGCTCTTACAGTAAAGAATCCTTGTATAAACCCGTCCCCTATTCCTCCTGTGACCACGTCCTGAGGTGTTTATTCCACAGATTCACAGCTCTTACAGTAAAGAAGCCTTGTATAAACCCGTCCAATGTTCCTGCTGTGACCACGTCCTGAGGTGTTTATTCCACAGACTCACAGCTCTTACAGTAAAGAAGCCTTGTATAAACCTATCCACTGTTCCTGCTGTGACCACGTCCTGAGGTGAATGCTCCACAGATTCACAGCTCTTACAGTAAAGAATATGTAGACTATAGAAAATATGTCTCCCATAAAACTTATACTTTTATTATTTCGGTTAAAAGATAACGTCACACATATAGTTTCCTAAAAAGGAGTATCAGTGTATTGGTCTAGATCCCAGGAGGGGATAAACAATGTAAAGGGATATGTCTGAGCCCTAGTACATCCTATTGAAAGGGGCCCTCTGCCCAGGGATACCTCCTGATGGTGGGGATACCCTGTCCCCGTACCTAGTCCTATCTCTCCCTATTACACCCTAATAAAGATGTGTAATATTTGATAATTAACAAGATATAGTAATCCAATAGAAACAATAAGTATCCAAATAGGTAATACCCCAATGCGTTTCGCCCAGCTACTGGGCTCCTCAGGGGGTGATAGTGTCGTTAATGAATACAAATATAGATATCAGGGGAAAAGATAAAATGATACTTATCCCTGCCAAGACAACAGACATAAAGTAAACGCTGGAGTCCTGCAAAGATAAAATTGAGCACATGTCAAAAAAATGATGATATCAATATAAGGAGTGTATGAGTACAGATGGTATGAACTTACTTTAGTATCGGTGGCATTGTAATCCCCACATGGCGCTGATGCACGTATTTTCAAACGCCATGTGGGTTTAAATATTCTAGCGTAGCAGCGATTACCATCCGCTATAATTAGCGCTTCCGGTGCGTGAAGCGCATGGTGAGACGCATACATCACATCCGGTGATGCTGTGCCGCCCATTTACAGTAGATGGAACGCAGTGTGAACCGCAAGGACTAGGTACGGGGACAGGGTATCCCCACCATCAGGAGGTATCCCTGGGCAGAGGGCCCCTTTCAATAGGATGTACTAGGGCTCAGACATATCCCTTTACATTGTTTATCCCCTCCTGGGATCTAGACCAATACACTGATACTCCTTTTTAGGAAACTATATGTGTGACGTTATCTTTTAACCGAAATAATAAAAGTATAAGTTTTATGGGAGACATATTTTCTATAGTCTACATGTTCTGATATTAGATGATCTCCACCCTATCTGAAATTATCCTTAATACGTCTGTTTATATCTTACAGTAAAGAATCCTTGTATAAACCCATCCACTGCTCCTGCTGTGACCACGTCCTGAGGTGACTGCTCCACAGATTCACAGCTCTTACAGTAAAGAATCCTTGTATAAACCCGTCCCCTATTCCTCCTGTGACCACGTCCTGAGGTGTCTATTCCACAGATTCACAGCTCTTACAGTAAAGAATCCTTGTATAAACCCATCCACTGCTTCTGCTGTGACCACGTCCTGAGGTGAATGCTCCACAGATTCATAGCTCTTACAGTAAAGAATCCTTGTATAAACCCGTCCCCTGTCCCTGTTGTGACCACGTCCTGAGGTGTCTATTCCACAGATTCACAGCTCTTACAGTAAAGAATCCTTGTATAAACCCGTCCCCTGTCCCTGTTGTGACCACGTCCTGAGGTGAATGCTCCACAGATTTACAGCTCTTACAGTAAAGAAGTTTTGACGCTTCTGGAGACGGAGGAGGCAGCGCCCCCTAGTCTTCTGAGGGCATTCTACATTCCCTCATTCTACAGTTTTTCACAGTATTTTTTGTATGGCCCATTTATATATTTGTACAGGTTTATCATGTCTCCCCTCAGACGTCTCTTCTTTGGTTGATGCTCTGCCCCATGCTGTCTTCTTCTCTGGTGACTTCCCCTCCTCATGTCCAGAGGCCTCCTCTAAAACCTAACACCTCTCATTCTGTCTGGATTATCTTGATTCGTGGTCTCTAATGGTCACTAATTACCTGTGTCCTCCAGGCAGTTTCATGGGACCACGCACATCACTGTGTATCAGGACACTGGGTGGACAGGCTTGGTCTGACTCTCTTCAGGAGTCGTGTCTCTTGTAGGTTTGGACAACATTGACATCTGACCGTAAGTGGACAATCAGACACCAGAAGATCCTTTGTCAGGTACTGCTTTTGTAGCTCCTTTACGATGTCTGGATATCTGTGGCCTATAGGTCTATGATACATGTGGACTAGAGATGAGCGAGCACTAAAATGCTCGGGTGCTCGTTATTCGAGTCGAACTTTTCCCGATGCTCGGGTGCTCGTTTCGAATAACGAACCCCATTGAAGTCAATGGGAGACTCGAGCATTTTTGCGGGGGACCAAGGCTCTGCCTAGGGAAGGCTGGGTGAAAACCTGGAAACCTCAGAAAATGATGGAAACACCACGGAAATGGACAGGAAACAGCAGGGGCAGCATGCATGGATGCCTCTGAGGCTGCCTAATCCCACCATTACCCCAAATTCTCAGGCAACAGCCTGGTGGTTACCCTCATGGCAATTGTGCTCACCCAGACCAAGAAAGGCGAGGCACATGCCCATCACATGTTAGGGAAGCACCCAACTAGGTGCAACGAAGGTCCATCACCGTCTGCAGGTGACACCACTGCTCATGCTGGCACTGCAGCTGACATCAAGTTTAGTATCTGTTCTTATTAGTTGCTGTGCCTGCTGGTGGTATAGTGGTGAGCATAGCTACTTCCCAAGCAGTTGATCTGGGTTCGATTCCCATCTATCACAGGAGGCAATTCAAAATCAGTACAATATCTAATATGTCCCCCTATCTGGCTAAATTGTTTGTAGAGAGGGCCTGTAGGTGGGGGGCAAGGAGGTTTCACTGGAAGAGCCAGAGGAGTGCCCCCTGGGCTAGCGTGTGTGGTGGTGACAACAGCCGGATGTATTTGGGAAAACTGTTGCTTTAACCTGTATGGTATCGATTCTTCTCAGTTTAATACCGTATACGTCCCCTATCTTGGGACCTTATATTTAATGGATTTTTCGAACACGGAAAACGGAAAAAGAGCTTGCTCTGGCCAGGGGAGTGTTTTTCCCACTGCAGCTAAGGGGACGTGTCCATGCTCTGCCTATCACAGGTCAGGAGGCAGATAAAAGAACAAAAACAAACATCAGTACAACTTCTAATACGTCCCCTATCCGGCTAAATTGTTTAGAGAGAAGGCCTGTAGGTGGGGGGGGGGGGCAGGCTGGGGCAAGGAGGTTTCACTGGAAGAGCCAGAGGAGTGCCCCCTGGGCTAGCGTGTGTGGTGGTGACAACTGCCGGATGTATTTAGAATGACGACGCAGGACCCCAACTTAAAAATTTAGCATCAACCGGTACAGTCGTAATTATGAGCTTGATCAAGTGTGGTATGTGTTCTATGTATACTACTCAGTTTAATACCGTATATGGCAGCTATCCGGAAAAATAGTTTGGAGAGAGAGAAAGATAGGAAAAAGACGTAAATTGTTTAGACAGAGGGCCTGTAGGTGGAACTCCGGAAAAATTGTTTGGACAGAGGGCCTGTAGGTGGACCTCCGTTAAAAGTGTTTGGACAGAGGGCCTATAGGTGGACCTCCGGAAAAATTGTTTGGAGAGAGGGCCTGTAGGTGGAACTCCGGAAAAATTGTTTGGACAGAGGGCCTGTAGGTGGAACTCCGGAAAAATTGTTTGGACAGAGGGCCTATAGGTGGACCTCTGGAAAAATTGTTTGGAGAGAGGGCCTGTAGGTGGACCTCTGGAAAAATTGTTTCAATAGAGGGCCTGTAGGGGGCCCTCCTGAAAAATTGTTTGAAGAGAGGGCCTGTAGGGGGCCCTCCTGAAAAATTGTGCTAAAAGAGTGCCAGTTGGACCTCTAAAAAATGGCGTTTTTTGGGTCAGCGTTAGGCAAAGACGATATGGAGGAGGAGGAGAAGGAGTAGAGAAGAGGAGTAGAGAAGAGGAATCGGATACATAAGTAATGTTAATCTTTAGCTGCTTTCCCCCGGAGGAGATTTGAATTCCGGTGAAATCCAGGCTTTGTTCATTTTAATAAGCATCAGCCTGTCAGCGCTGTCAGTGACAGGCGTGTACGCTTATCGGTGATGACGCCACCAGCTGCCACTGAATACCCGCTCTGACAGCATGCTAGCGGCAGGGCAGGCAGCACCTCCAAGGCGTACAGCGCCAGTTCAGGCCACGTGTCCAGCTTTGAAACCCAGTAGTTGTATGGAGCAGAGTGATCGCTACGGACGTTGGTATGGTCAGCTAGGTACTCCCTCACCATCTTTCTGTACAGCTCCCCCCTACTCTGCCTAGACTGGGGACAGGTGACAGTGTCTTGCTGGGGTGACATAAAACTGGCAAAGGCCTTGGAGAGCGTTCCCCTGCCAGTGCTGGACAAGCTGCCTGCTCGCCTCCTCTCCCCCGCTACTTGGCCCACAGAACCATGCCCTCTGCCGCTAGCGGCGTCAGATGGGAAGGATTGTTTCAGCTTGTGCACCAGGCCTGTTGATATCTATTCACTCTCATACTCCTTTCCTCTGCAGGGATGAGAGTGGAAAGGTTCTGCTTGTACCGTGGGTCCAGGAGAGTGAACACCCAGTAATCGGTGTTGGAAAAAATTCTTCTAACGCGAGGGTCACGGGATAGGCAGCCTAACATGAAGTCTGCCATGTGCGCCAGAGTCCCAACACGCAAGAATTCCCTCTCCTCACTGGCCTGACTCTCCATTTCCTCCTCCTCCTCTCCTCCAGTCCTCCTCTTCAGCCCATACACGCTCAAGAGTTAAGGACTGAGCACTGGTACCCTCTACTGTCTCGCCGACATTCTCCTCCTCTTCCTCCTCATCCTCCTCCCTCCGATACGCGCTGAGAAACAGACCGGAGGGTGCTCTGGCTATCAAGCGACGTATCTTCCTCCACCGTCTCTTGTGACAAGCGCAAAGCATCCGACTTGATGCTGAGCAGTGAGTTTTTCAACAGACAAAGCAGCGGGATGGTGAGGCTGATAATGGCGGCATCGCCGCTGACCATCTGTGTTGACTCCTCAAGTTGCTCAACACCTGGCAGATATCAGACATTCACGTCCACTCCTCATTGTAGACTTGAGGATCTGAGAGACCTGACTACCAGTTCTGGTGGAAGATGAACGATCTGGCAGTCTACAATCGCTCTGCGCTGGCTGGTAAACTCTGGAATAACATGTTTAATGTGGAATTCCCATCTCGTGGGCACGTCGCACAACAGTCGGTGAGCGGGCAGTTGTAGGCGGCGCTGCGCTGCCCTGAGAGTGGCAGCATCTGTGGTGGACTTGCGGAAATGCGCACAGATGAGGCGCACCTTGGTGAGCAAATCAGACAGATTGGGGTATGTCTTGAGGAACTGTTGTACATTAGGTTGAACACGTGGCGCCAGGCATGGCACATGTGTCAGTCTGCCGAGTTGCAGAGCCGCCACCAGGTTACGCCCGTTGTCACACACAACCATGCCTGGCTGAGCTTCAGCGGTGCCAGCCACAGATCGGTCTGCGCCGTGATGCCCTGTAACAGCTCTTGGGCGGTGTGCCTTTTGTCACCTAAGCTCAACAGTTTGAGCACCGCCTGCTGGCGCTTACCCACGGCACTGCTGCTGCGTCTAGAGCTACCGACTGAAGGCGCCGTGCCCACGGATGGTAATTCGGTGGAGGAGAGGAGGGGGTCGGGAGGAGGAGGCATAGTACGTCTGAGAGACCGTGACCGAGGTAGGCCCCGCAATCCTCGGTGTGGGCAGTACATGAGCGGCCCCAGGGTCAGTCTCGGTCCCAGCCTCCACCAAGTTAACCCAATGTGCCGTCAGTGAGATATAGTGTCCCTGCCGGCAGCACTTGTCCACGTGTCCGTGGTTAAGTGGACCTTATCACTAACCGCGTTGGTCAGGGCACGGATGATGTTCTGTGACACGTGCTGGTGTAGGGCTGGGACGGGCACATCGGGAAAAATAGTGGCGGCTGGGGACGGAATACCGAGGGGCAGCCACCGCCATGAGATTGCGAAAGGCCTCGGTCTCTACCAGCCTATAGGGCAGCATCTCCAGGCTCAGCAATTTGGAGATGTGGACGTTGAGGGCTTGGGCATGTGGGTGGGTGGAACTGTATTTCCTCTTGCGCTCCAGCGTCTGCTGTAAAGACAGCTGAACGCTGCGCTGG